>BEXV01001483.1:42080-54563 GCA_003118195.1 Hemicentrotus pulcherrimus
GGGGGGGGGGAGGGGCAAGGGACTCTACAATTTACGTTGGGGGAGGGATGCACCGGTCTCAACGGTTGAATTAAATATGACTTTAAAAGCCATCGAAAAAGCAGGAACAGGCTCACAGGAGGGGTCCTATCTTCGAATGCCTGCATGCAAGAAAACCATAACTGCCAGTAATAAAACCATTTTCGAACTTGTTTTTTTATTACTAGATCGAGAATGCGATCTTTATAAACTGGATTCAAACCTTTAAAACCTGGAATTACTCCCAGAAGCCTAACCACACGACCTTCTTGCGGCCAACTGACTGTATATTTTTCTTCGCACGTTCCCTCTTTTCTACATTTGTTTATCTCCCATCGCTCCCTTGTCATCGTTCTCCCCTTCCGCCTGTCACTGGGAGTGCCCCCGTGGCCCCAAAGCTGCACAGTCGAAGGACATCATTCTATGGCCCTTTGCCAGTAACACATGGAGATTATTGTTCACCGTCCATTGCCCTCGTGGCTTGTGACGTAACAAAGAGAGGTGTACAGTGTTGTCAATCTATATTAATGAGAGGGGTGGTCGATGCCCGAATCTCATTTTCCCCTTATTTTTTCCCTTTTTTGTTCATTCAGTTATTCAAATTTATTTTCTTCAATTATCATTGTATTTATTCCTACATTTATTTATTCATTTATCTATGAATTCATTTATTTATGTTTTATCTATTTATCCATTTCCGTAGGGTATCTCTATTTAAGACAAAACAAAAATATATATATTTTAGTGGCCTACTTTCCGAAAAACCCCTAAAAACTACGTGGAGTATGAAGTCTGATCACAAAGGGAGAGGAAGAGAGAGAGAGAGAGAGAGAGAATGAGACTCATGTTAGAAAGTCATTTTTTTTCAAATGTCTTTTTTTAATAGAAGTTAAGACAAACTAATTAGGCCTTCTTCTTTCGTATCCATTATCCATACATGAATAATGTTTCACCAACTTATTCTGAATATAAACTCTTTTCCATTGGGTTACCGCTGGATTATCCAGCTCACACACGCAAGTACATGCGGATTGTAGATATGGGACCTGTTTCACAAAGCCCCTTTTTCAATGACAAATCACAAAAACCAGTGACAATATACTGATAACCAATCAGAAGCAAGGATTTCAGTAGCTGTTCTTTGTCACTGATGAAAAATATTGTAAAACGCCCCCCCCCTTATATAGATCTGAGACTGCACAACATAAGGAACATGATTGGGCATTATACTGTATTCGAAACTGGCCCTTCCCCCTTTTTTCAGAAAGATACTTAAAGATGAAGTTGAGTTCTGGTCATGCGATTGCATTGTGAAAGAAACGGTGTGGAATCTAACAGAAAAGGTTGATCATCTAGCATAAGAATTCGTGTGTATTGCAAGGTTCTGAAATGAAATTTGGCCAAGTCCTGGTAAAGTTACAAGCACTGCACACAGAAAGATTTATATGGGAATACACGAACACGTGGCGTAACCACCCCCCCCTCCCCCGAGTTTTGCGATGAACACGACATATTTCGAATATGAAGGCATTTGAAGAGCCATGCTTTTCAGGAAACATGTCTTATCTGATGTTCTTCCACACTTGCATAATAAGAATGATGAAGTTCACCAAATTATTTTTCACCTCTTCCCAGAACTCAACCTTCTCTTTAAGAGAATGAACATGATCAGGGAGTGATGCTCCCTTAGGAACTTGTCTGTATCCTACATGTACTAAATATAACATGTATACTAATGTAGTCAGTCAGCTACTTGAAAGATCCTCACAACATGTACAAAAAGCTCTGAACAGAAAGTAAAGGATGCAGTACACTTTACATGAACTCATATGAGACATGTTTAAAGCGCTGACGTGCGAATCCCAAAAACATCTTTCCGATAGCTATAATTTTTAACAATGATTAGTCAAACTATTTTTCGTAAGCATAATTCAAACACTTGCATAAAATATTGGCAACATAAATGTTCGGGCCATAGGTCATTACCATTTGGAAGCGTTATAAACCGCATTCCTAGAGATCTAAAACCACAGTCACATCGTCACAGCGACTCTACATCTACCTATGTGCTATCATTCGACTTTGTTGAGGGTCGGAGGGTCGTTATCATAGATATGTGCGATCTTTTATGATGTAATTGTTCAACAGTATTTCAGAGTATTAACGAGAAATATGTTTTATTATCAGAACCGCCTCCCATTCCTCGGCATGTTCGACCTGGTATGATAACAGACACCACTATTCAGATCTTACTCGATCCACCTCACGTGACAGCTCGGGGATTCCCCCTCCTATACTATCAGGTGACCTATCATCCAGTCATGATGGGCAACCTCCGCCAGAGTCGTCCAGCTCAGTTCCTTCTCAATGAGGTCCAGGATGAAGAAGGACCCGCCCTGATTAGGCAGGACTTCCCACAGGAAAGGCAGCTTTACGAGACTGGGCATGGGGTCCAGGACCAGGCTGGGCCACTCGACCAGATCCAACAACCTTATGTGTCACCCCAAGTGCAAGTTAGACGATTTGATATTGGTAAGAATTGAAATATTGGACCGGTTTTATTTAAAAAGGAAATGTAATTTGGATTTATCTTTTATTCTTGATTTCTCCTAGCAAAACGCTTTTATGACTGTAACCATCAACATTCAACAAATTGCCCATCAATTTACCAATTTTTGTTCCTCAAGTTGAATTCATCACTCAGGGAACTTTTAAAAATAATGTTTACAATTGATGTATACAGTTTTTTTGTGACACGAATTTGTGAAAGGCGCTATTTTTGACAATAGCATGCCTTTATGGTATGTTTGGCGCAGTGAATCTAACTATCCAATATATGAAAGCAAATTTTAAAAATCTTTTTACATCTGAAAAATCATGCGTCATTCTGTTATTTTCCTGACGCTTCTTTGTATTTGTTTGTCTCTAGGAAACAGCTTGGTCCTCACTCATCTTCGGCCTCTTACAACATACCTCATTAGAATATCCGCTGGCAATGCTGTTGGTCATGGAAACTACTCAGAGCTACGAATTGGTACAGGTATGTAAATACTGCAGTGAGCTACTTACTTTCCCCATGTTGTCACTGACTCCGTGTAGTGCATACTGTAGTGATTGTGTAGTTTTAGTCAATTACGCAATTGAAGTGTTGAATTTCCCTGCTATCATATGTTTTCATTAGTAAACCTAACTGTTCAGATCCTTGTAATTGAGTTGGAGTAGAATCCAATGTGAATCTGTGTTTGTTTTTTGAATAACATTCAAGTTATATTTATAACTAAGAAACGTAAGATGCATGCATGCCTGATAGATAATCCGCCGTTATAACCACTAGCACTCCTAATAAACTGATATAAAAAGTTTCTTGTCTATTTCCCAGCACAATTTTGCCATCGAACAGTGCGCCCGGCACATTTTGATATTAATCTAGCAAAATCTGTATACAAAGGAAAATGTGCTAAAACATACATTCGAAAAAGAAGGCTGCACTCATTGTTGTGAATATAAAGAAAAAACCTAATAACATGTGTGAATATGGTGAGATTATATAAGGAAAAAACAACGTGTAAAACGATAATTAACAAATGACATTAAAAAACACATGCCAAACTATCATAGAGGTAATATTCGCGCAACTTATTTACATGATCATTTATAATAACCCATTTATGCAAAATGTGTTTTAGGTTTCAAGATCTATTTCTTATTTTACTAATATTTTCATTGATTCTTTGCTAATTCTCAGGTTAAAGGTAAAGACCAGTTATGGTCATGCGATTGCATTGTGAAAGAAACGTTGTGGAATCAATCAGAAAAGGTTGATCATCTAGCATCAAGCATCTGCAAGGTTCTGGAATCATCAAAATGATAAGAAATTTGGCCCATTCTTCGTAAAGTTACAAGCACTATACACAGAAAGATGTATATTGGACTACCCTGTATCTCTCACAGACCATGAGAGAAACAAATTTTCCAAATATATGAATTAGTAGGCGGTTTCCCAGCAAATTTTGTATCATCATGTATTAGTCAAAACATATTCTTTCACATGATTGGTAATGAGAGCTTCCATTTCATTTTTTGAAATTGGGGCGTTTCCAATACTGGTCTTTACCTTTAAACCTTTATTTGGTTTTATGGGATAGTCATTTTGACATTGGGCAACCACGAATTTGACATAAGAAATCTGTTAACAGCCTTTGGATTTAACATTATCATCATCATCACTATTATCATCGTTATCATCATTGTTATGATGATGATAGTGATGATGCTGATGCAAATTATGATTTATTCGAGGTTTCAAAAATACAATACAATGGAGGCATAAGATGTAATATCTATTTGATTTAAAGTGATACACAAATTATCAGCTAGTTGCGGAGATATTGGATCATGATGACTGTATGTATTAGCTAGCAGTTCTTTAGCACTAGATGAATATATCAATATCAAATGCTATGGCAGAATTTATATTTAAAAGTTGTATGGAAACTAGTATAGATAGAAAATCGGTAGAAATGAGTGCATGCGTAATGTATATGTTGTTTAGGATTCTAATTTATTGACAATTAGTTGTTTGCATCTCTTTTTGTCGTTTCTTGTAGCTCCATCGCATACTGTAGTTCGGGCATCGAACCTTTCTAATCCCCTTGCAGTACCCCTACTCTCGACTGGTATATAACATTACTCATTTTGCATCAACATGTACATTAATTAACTACTTTCATTGAAGAAAAATAAGATCTTAATTGTATTCCAAATGCTAGCAAAAATAGAAGGAATTGACATTATAGTCACCATGCACAAAGTGGATTGATTTTTATTTACCATTATCAGAGTTATACATCATGCCATTTGCTTTTGTATTCTCCTTAATTGGTTTTCTATTTTACCCGACTTTCATTGAAAAATGAATGGTGATTGAAAAAGGTCAATTCGTTGTAAAGAAATGCATTAAAACACCAAAATGACAAATAATATATGAAAATATTTTCATGAGAAAGGTTACTCTGCAGCAATAATTCTTTCTCTTAGTAGGCTTATGGTTGCCTTAACGATATACAGCGTTCTGCTCTATGAAACAGATAGTTAACATAATTATCGTTTTTGCATATCATTTCCCTTTGCACTTCTCTAGGCATTAACTCTGCACCATTAACAATCATTTCTCTTTCTTTCACTTTGATAGCATGCACTAATAAAACTCTTTCTCCATAAATTTACAGCACCCTTACATTATCTCATCTTGTCTCCATTCCAATTGAGTCGACTAATTCACCTGACCCTAAAAACTTGTTTTTGTTTGAGAACATTTGTATATTGTTGATCAGTGTTTTGTTCTCTGTTTTGTTTTTCATTACATTAATCTGTCTAATAGCCATCCAACTGTCGTCACTGAAGTTTTGTTCATATTTAAAAAGAAGAAATGTACTGTGACTCACTCACACTTACGTGATGTAATATTTATAATATTGGTTTCCAAGATGGATATATAATCAGAGTCCATTTAGGTTTCAAGCAGATAAATTATCTACATTCCAACGTGTTTGATTTGGTTAAAGAGGAACAGTCCGCGCACATTCCCTTCTGATGTATAGATCCTAATTTTGTCCAAATAACTTCAAATTCTCCGACCAAAGTACTCTTTTTTTTACCTCATCTTTATTTCTAATGCTTTTGACTACTCATGTCAAGTTTGAGCTTTAGATAATGATTCAGGTTCAAACCATCTTTGCAAGTGCGAGGAATAAGCTTTTGCTTTTAACCTTCAGTTTTTCATCACAGGTTACTGGTATCATGTTGAAATATGTAGTTCGAATTTTGGCTTATATCTGTGACAGTTTATCTCTTCATTAAATTTCCCCATTTTACAATATGCTTTTCTCATATAAATTCTAAATTGATATTGTGTCTACAATTGCCTAAGTGAGTGTGTCATTTAATTATCGATGAGTCTCTTATATATATTTGTCTTTCAATGTTTTGTTTTCTTTTTCACTTCATTTCATTGAACGCTGACAGTAACGACCGTAAAAGATTAAACCAAGCAAAAAAAAAAAAATAAAATGAATAAATTATACCGTAAAGACGTGATCTTGTTTTGAACTACCACGGAGTTATGTCAAAGGTGTTTTTCATCAATAATTAGGAATAATGCAATTTGGGATGGAAAATACAAATGTATTTTATACAAAATATAAATTATCATTTGGTAACAGTAACTTGGATAAACAAGGACGGAATTCGAAACTGTGCGATAAAATTGTCAGTAAATATGAATAAGAATAGAGTGCATACCTATTATATGTTCAAAATAATTATGCTAATTATCGATCTTTATGCAGCATCTGGTCAGCAACTTCCTGCAAAACCTACATCATTTCGTACGGCTGGGCCTACCCGATCTATGATGACTTCCCCGCTTGCTCCTGCATCATACCCTATGCCTGGTACACAATATCAAATTATTCAAATTTCCCGGAAATTACATTTTTTTTTCATATTCAAATGTTCTTTAAAAATAAAAAATCATAATCAATGTAAGAAACAATATATGAAGGTATAGCGTCTATTATAAAACACTTTTACGATGATACTCCTCCGCTGTTCATATTATGTGATTCCGCTGTTCTTTATCATCCTTTTAGGAGGGAAACATTCAATTGGAAGATAAGTTTTTAAAAGGTCTAAATACAATACTTTTCAATATTTATAACCTTTCAAATAAACCATTTGACCGCAACAATAATTTGCCTCTGAACTTTTCAATGATAATAAGATAATACCCTATCATGATTCAGCCTACTTTGATTTAACTGGTTTCATTGTTGAAAACCTATCAGTCCAGCCACAAATATTTCCTCGCATCATTTCCCTATTATCACCATGAATTATATTTCTATGCAACATTATGATTTACTTTTGCAAGCAATATAAGTTTACATGTAGATGTGATGGTAAATAGTCACACATGCTCATACCATATTTTCAGAAATACAGTAATCAATGTATGCATATTGAAATGCCTGTTAATCATGCAATTGCTTTTATGTAGTAAAGCTTTCTTGAGTTATGCTTTTGACGACATTCTAGATTTAATTTGTTTATACTCCTGTCCGCCTGTTCTCAAGTTAAACCTATTTTATCAGTCTTCAGCACCAATTCATCATATTTTTTTTTTTGTTTTTGAATGCACCGCCCCCAACGATTCTAGCAAGCACATCTGGTATTAGTCTACCTGTCACACCCAACATGGACCCCGATGTAAGAGCGAGAAACCCCGGTAGGTATGACCCTTTTACCGCTCTACCAACCGTACCGGAGGGAGAGAAGAAGAAGAAGAAAGGAATGTCACCCTTCCCTATCATCGTAGGCGCCATCTTGGCCATGTTTCTCGGCGGTTTGCTGATCTTCTTCGCTTCATCAATGCCGCTACTAAAATGGCAGAAACGGCGTCAGCGAAATCCACCCGACGTGAGTTCCGTTTTTTGGGGCTTTTCATTAGTTGCAAATTAGAGGATGGGTTCCTTTCAGTCTTGATACAGAAGAACGATAACAGTTGAAAGTCAGTGAAAACAATGTAAATAATTATACATTGTATGATATATAATTTGATCATAGTACCATTATCCAGAACATGTTAAATGTAAAACACTGAGTTCAACACGATGTTTTACTTTAATATACATCTCTGCACTGATATTATTATGTCCTTATCTTTGCTATGAATATGTGAACTGCTAAGTGCCATATTATGTTATAGTTCCAAATACAGTTTTTATTGGTATAATATCAGCGCTCTGATCTGTATTCTGTAAAAAGCGCTTGATAAGAATTAATCATAATTATTAATGTTAAGTGTACAATGTGTTTTAGTCCTTGGCTTTTAAGTTGAGTGTTTTGTTCTTATCATGAATGATAGAAATATCAATTTTTTTAATATGCAAATAACAGAATAATGAATTAAGTGTGTATTCTGAAATATAAGGTAATGTGAATGACCCTTTGTCGGCTCATACCATGTATATTTATTAACCCTGTTCTGTTCTCATTACAGGAAATGGAAGAGGAATTGTATCGGTTTAGTGGGTCCATCTATAGCGAGTCTTCATCCATTCAGATGCGACCTGTCAGTGTAGTGAATGTAAGCAAGCACATACCATACCTACTGGCTTTATAAATCCAACACAATATCACGTGTGTGTCCGACAAAGTACTGTTTGTGTTACAATTTTTGTCCACTATTTTAGCTGTACATTAAAAGTCAACAATTTTGTTTCCATTCGCTATTGTAATAACACAATGAGGACAAGACTGTTATCATACCCACTACTTTTTTTCAACCAGGGCCATGAATAACTTGGATGGCGATATAACGAGATAATACGACGATAAGTATATAAACATTTGCCCCAAAGGCGCAGAAAAAACATTATTATATCGACTATTTTGATTGGAAAAGATCCTTTTACGAAAATTCAAACAATGATATTCTATTTAACGTTTTTCCAAACTCCCATTCATTTCATCATTAGGCTTATAAACTTATGTTGTAGTTGTAGCTAGAAAACCAGCGGCCCCTCCCCCTTTGTCTACCTTTATTGATAGCAAGTCATTTTCTCCCTTATGTATACATTTGTTTAGTTTAACTGAGGGCTGCAGATACACCAAACTTCATGCTTGCGCTATAGCCCTCCTATTTCATGTTAATCGTATTTATATCATTCATTAAGCGTGTAACTTAAGTTCTTATACCTTTTCTATAAAATGTTATGTCCCGTTGGACAAATCTATCTCGTATAAATGAATTATAAATGAAATATCTCATTAATGCACAGGAATATGTACTTTTAAAATATGATTTAAAAATCAATAACAAAATTAATAAGTATCAATTTTCTAATTCAAGATTGAGCAAACGTGGTTAATAATGACACGATCTATTAAACATACTATTTAACAAGTTGAATGTCCTGAATCTTTCTTCAAGGTTGCTTCTTTTGATATTTATTTCCTACTCAAGATGTTGTTTGAAGAGTTTGAAAACATTCAATAATCGTCGCAGATTACATTCATATATGCTATGGAAGATCCTAATTGCGCCTATTGGTATATCATTTAAACTACATACAGTGTGTAACAAAAATGTTTACACCTTAAATATTACTAATAATTAAGAAAATAATCGATGAACATTAAACTTTTGTATGTCTTATAGAAGAGTGTTTTATCCCAAATCATTTGGTACCATTTTTATGTGGTATGTGTTCACGCTTGGTTGAACAGGAGACATTGTTTGCAAGAGTGCAACAAATCAACTTGCGCCAAAATTGCCTATCTGATGTTTGAATAAAACAATTGGGATTTAAGTATTTATTTTGCAATTTTTCAAAAATATCTATCAATATTTGTGGTGGTACACAAGTATTATAAATCGTCATATTTCAGCCGTTTCTGAACCAATTTTGATCAAAGATGATTTTGTAATTTAAATATTATGTTCTTTCAAATTTGACACTGTTTTTCGTTATATCACATTTTTTTTGTGTGTAGCGCCCTCTGCAACAAAACTCAACTATCCCTTTAAATCCATTCTCTCACTCCGCTAATCCCAACATACATACATACTGTAGGCATCACTTTGGCTCAAGTAGATTTTTGCATTCTCGCAAACAATGCCATATGTTCATCCAAGCGTGAACACATACCACACAAAAATGGTACCAAATGATATGGGATAAAACACTCTTTCATAAGATGTGCAATAATCTATTGTTCATAGATGATTAAACCAAATGATTATAATTTTCTAGGTGTAAACTTTTGTTTGAATCACACGATACTTAGTCATAGTTTGCTTTGGTTGGTTAATTTTGTTTTTATTCTGACATTCCTTTAGTACATGAATTAGTAGTTATCTATAATTTTGGTGTTTTATTATTGTAAATCGCATTCACATTTTCTCTAAAGATAACACGCGCTATGGACTAAGTTATTGTTGTCATCATTATTACTATTATTATTATTATTGTTATAATTCAACATTTTAGCTTATTATATTTCTATGGCGTAAAAGGATTTAACTTGGCGCCACTTTGAAATAGAGAAATGATCCTTGTATTTCTTTTCCCCCTCTCCTAGCATTATGACACTGGCGTCCACTCTGGCTCTATGAGTTCAATGGGTAAAGAGTTTGAATTCCCTCGGGAACGATTAGTGATTGGAGCGGTGGTCGGGACTGGGTCTTTCGGGAAGGTCGTGCGTGGAGACGCTGAGGGGATCATCAAACCAGCCTGTAAGACTGTCGTCGCGATCAAAATGCTCAAAGGTACTCCACTTCCGTTAGGTTAGAATTTAATTTATACAGGATTCATCCATTCCATTTGGCAATAGATTCACACAATTTGAATAGACATGTTGACTAACATATTCAAAATCATGGATGCTTTCCTGGGGACATAGTGACGAGTTATTCCATCAACCTGTTATTCATGAATAAACTACAATACTTGGAATCCAGTCCGTATACATTATTTGTTGCTATGTTGGGCAATCATTGAACAAGCTTTCCGGTTGTCAGGAACAACCTTTGAATAAAAAGTATGCATACAAAATTGAATTGTTTGTAAACTGGTTTATTAGACCTACAAATCAAAGGCCTACATTTTGTCTCGATGTAATTATTACAAAAAGGGTGTATGTGACGGATAACTTCAAACTTTCGCTCCAAATCAATTACAGTCCAAAAGCATTCCTTACCACAGCTAAGTACGACATGATATGGCATCAACTCTTCATGAGTACGTAACAAAAAAGGGGAAACTGATATACTAAAACTCTTCGTCTTGCTCTCATCGGTGTATATCATAAATGATACGGGTAGTACTAATCATCTCTTTAAAAGGGAATACAAACAAATTAAATCGTCAATCTTGTGAATGAGAATCGATTTTCAATGTTTGAATGACCTTTAGTCATTCGTAAGTATAAGAAGCGCTATCAATATTTGAAATGTTTTTAATACAACACTTTGTCAAACAGTGAAACCATGAAGGTATTAGAGTCAATTAGGAAAATATTGAGTAAAATCATTTTATTCATATATCTTTCTTTTCTTTTGAACAGAGCATGCAACGGGTCTGGATCATCAAGATTTACTGAAGGAGCTCTCTGTCATGAAACTACTCAAACCTCATCCCAACATCGTTACTCTCTTTGGATGCTGTACTAAAGATGGATGTAAGTAGCCATGGTAACAAGATGTAATTAGCATAGAGACAACATTTTCGGTGAATGTGTGTATTTTATATGAATAACATTATATTACCTAATTGTAGCCATGGTGGGGTACATCGAAATTTCCTTTTTTTATCCTCAGAATCATTTATGTATTTAAAATAAAAATATTAAGTTTACGCTCTTCATTTAAAGTAAATACAGTTAAGTAAAAAAAAAAAAAAATAAGTATTATGTCATAGGCAATGAACTTTATTTGAAACGAAAAATAACACACTGTCTGTTAATATAACTTATTTAATTCCTCAATTTGTTTGCTCTAAAATCTTTTAAATTTCTGTAAATGTAAGCTCACGTTACAAATTATTACCATTTCCCTCTTAATTACTCTTTATTTAGATGAATCACCATTAATCATCATGGAATACTTGCCAAACGGCAACCTTCTCTCGCATCTGCGCAGTAGCAGACAACGGGTGGAAGACTTCGAGATGCACAGAACGAGCATGCGCACAACACTCTCACCCACGGATCTCATTAGATATGCATATGAGATAGCCAATGGAATGGCGTATCTTTCTTCCATGATGGTAATCAAACACTTTTGAACATAGAAATGGTACCATTTTTACTGTCATAAACAAAACAGAGTTATGTGGTAAAGTGTAATATGACTGGATAGTAATTTATGAAGTATTATATTATAAACAACATAGTTGCTTCCTTCTTCCAGACTTTACGAAATTTTCAAAGCAATGTAATTTACAGAAACGGTGACATTATACTGCTTAGCATTACCATTTCAAAGATTTATTTATACCAGACATTTTTTGACAGGAAAAAAGAAGACCGGATTTTCCAATTTCTCTCCTGGGTATGGACTATAGTGGCCATAAAACATTAATATTTATTTCTTATTGGATGCAGTGCATACACAGAGATCTTGCTGCACGTAACATCCTCTTATCACGTGATGGAGTATGTAAGCTCTCTGATTTTGGATTAGCACGTGACGTCATGAATGGCGGAGTCTACCAAAGAAAAACGCAGGTAAGAAATTGTGATTTTAAACATTGTTGTTGTTCATAATCATGATATTGTTACTACTGTTGTTTCATCAACAAAAATGTGTATTGAATGATCAGCATTCAAGACAAACATTTGGCATATCACACTGGTGAATCCAGGTTTATATGATGTCGGCGGGGAAGGAGGGGGGAGGGGGGG
>BEXV01001483.1:56201-67675 GCA_003118195.1 Hemicentrotus pulcherrimus
GGGGGGGGGGGGGGGGGTGAAACCGAGAATGATCTTGGTCACACGCCTTTGAACTCTCTCAACTTTCTCAGACTGTTGATAAGTGCTTGATGAAGACCAGACAGGTGAGGCATACTCTAGAATGGGACGGATATGGGATGCGTAAATGGTAACTAGATCACTACAGGATGCATTGTATTTCTTCAAGATACACAACATAAACAATCGTCTCGAAGCTTTTTTGAACGACAAGATCAATTTGTTGACCCCACCTCATATTACATTGCAAAGTAACTCCTAACAGTGATAGGTGTGTGACTTCCTGAAGAACAGAATCGCCGATCTTGATTTCAGAGAAAGGTGGAGGGTTTCGCATGAAGCATATTTTAAGGATCTTACATTTTGATGGTTTAGGCGTCATGTGATTTGTGCTAGACCATTGGGTTAGCTGGGAGACCTGATCTTCTAATTGTAATTGCTGAGTATGTTTTCTGAATTCTGCTAAGGTAAGGTCGTCAACATATTTCCATCTATTTGGGGTGAAATCTGCAGCATCATTGATCATGATCAGAAATAGGATTGGGCCAAGCTTGGTGCCCTGTGGGACACCACATGTTATGGATTGAACTTGGGAGGTAATCCCACTAAGGCGGACAGTTTGGGATCTGTTACTCAGGAAATCACACACGACGGAAACGACAGATTGACTGATACCCATATTTATCATCTTAGTTACTAAAACGGTATGATCGATAGTATCAGTTTTATGAAACAGGGCTCTGTAACCATAACCCTTACTTATAAGTTATTATCTTCTCTTTCAGGGTCGAGTACCTATTCGTTGGATGGCCTTAGAGTCGCTCCTAGATAACGTGTATACCATACAAAGCGATGTCTGGTCATTTGGTGTACTTATGTGGGAAATCGTTACAATAGGTACGTATCGTTCATTTTCAATTTCATTTAATTTATTCCATTCTCCATAAAAAAATTATGGGAATGTGGGCAAGTAGCTTTAACGTCAACCCCTGTTTTAAAAGAAAAACAAGACACTGTTTCCCTACGAATTGATGAAATATAATGGTGTTTTTTGAAATCTAAAGCTTTAAAAGTTGTCGACCTAACAAATTTAGCTATTGAGTGATGGCATCATGTTATATTGAGTACGCATATTAACAACGACTTTGCATTAATTAAGCACGGCTTATCGCCTCAGCTACATGCTATTTAATCCACATGTTATGTCGTCATCGTAACTGCGGCAAATTTGACCCCTGTTGACCCGTACTTTGGAGAGGTACGGAGAATGGGGTTTCAATTTGGAAAACAATTGCTTTCCTTCATATTTGTATTCTACGTTCATTCAGCTTTCCATATATAAGTTGTTGTTTTTATCGGATAGGGTCTAATTATTCATCACAAATAGCTACTTTCTTGTCTTTATGACGTTTGAGCAATGATCAATTTGTATAAATATATATTCTAATTATATTACAGAGCACTCGTATTTTTTTTTTTTTTATCCCAAGGGGTCTATAAAATAAGAGCCATGCTTTTTAATAGACTCCTTTACTATCTTTTACCACTGTGCCAGCCTAAATTGATTTATTTAAATAATTGTATAATAATTTGTAAATTTTTTGGTTGATATTACATTATTGAATTTGTATATTTATCTATGTGACATATTTATACAGGATAAAAAAAAAAAAAACAAAAACAAAACTATCGAATCAGCAACGCTGTTTTTCATCGATGTCTTGTTAACATGATTAAACATTTCCGATTCCAACCAATGGGATTCTTTCAATTACATCAGTCAAAAGATACACAAAAATCTTTAAAATGCAAGAAAAACACAATATTAGAAATGTTTGAAATTCGTTTGAAAGAAGTTAATGAATGAGAAAGAAGTATATATTGCATATTCATTTCATTATGTTATATCATGTGAAAAAATAAAGAAACCTTGAAATCTTGATGATATGTCGGATTTATTTATTTTATTGCTATAGGATCATACCCCTACCCCGGTGTCCCGAGTAAGAAGCTCATCAAAGACCTCCAGAAAGGCTACAGGATGCCGAGACCAGAACACTGCAGTGAAGACATGTAAGTTACGTCTCTAGACCAGATTCTGGTTGTTTTGAATATTAGTGCGTGGGCTAGCTCACCTTCCAATTTTTACCATTCCCCACGAATTCACCATCGTGAGTAATTCTGTTTTGGATACAGTTAACAGCTAAATGATTCACACGCTAAGATTTGTAAAATAAAAATTAATTTGTATCAATTTATGTTTCTTGAGAATGTGACATATTAAATATAAAATCTAAAAGTATTCAACAGACGCCCGAATTCAACCAGTCTTCCTTTCTTTCTTGAGTTACGACAAACCCACAAAAAACCCACAGCAAATTTACAAGAGTTATGAATAATTTAGTTGTTAACTGTATAGCTAGTGTGCGGGTGGGCGCGTACATCGCTATATCAAGACTTACGAGTAGAGAACAGTTCAGGCATGAAAATTTCCAGTCAAGTGTTTAAACCACTCGACTACAACAACTCGAGAGAGGACAAAGTCTCTTGAGGTATTGTAGTCGAGTGATTTAAAAACTTGATTGGAAATTTGAGGTCTTGGTTTGGGCCACGACGCGAGACCAATGTCATTTGGCCAGACATTAACCTAAATTGGCCACTCTTCACCCAGGATTATAAATGGGTACCAGTAGGAAGGAATTTCCGAAATGCCGAGTACATCGTTTTTTTTCACATGGTTGATGAGTTACATTATTTGGTTACTCAGTATTCGAAAAAAGTAGCCCATGTCCCACGCGAGCATTAAGCAAAATAGTTCAAAATAGTATAAAAACAAGATGGTTGGTTCTGTCCTGTCAGTTAAAACCCACCGTTTTTCTTGTAAAAAAATAAGAAACATATAATTACTGGTCAGAAAGAATCTCTAATTAATCACTTCCAAAAGTGTTGTTGTTGTTGTTGCTGTTGGTTTTTATTGAGTTTTTCCATCGCCGTTGGATGATTTTCGCGATTTTTTATGACTTCCTTTTCTTTGTATTTGTCTTTCTTTTAGATATTCTATCCTGTTGGAATGTTGGAGAGAAGAGAACAAACAGAGGCCAACTTTCGACCAACTCAGACATCGATTAGAGACGATATTGATCGAATCTGGGGTAAGCTTTCACCTATTTTGCATTAGTTTCACAGACCCATTCATGCTGCAAAGTAAATGATGATGTAATGCAGGGGGTGCGGATCGTCTTTCAAAATGAGGGGGGGGGGCACTAACAAAAAGGGCACTTTCCGGAAAATGGGGCACTACAAAGGGGGCAACTCAAAGTGAAATTATACATGACATTGGTAGGCCCTTTTACCCCTAAATTGTGTTTAGATTATCAGGGATGACTTCATTGTTTGTTTTGCTCTTTACATGGTCCAAGATACTGATTAAGCATCATACTTTGCATTTAATTGTGAAGGTCTGAATATTTATTTTGGAGCGAGCCAAGCGAGTGAGCAATTTTTTGTTCCTAATTGTTGAGGTCGTAATGCGAGTAAAAAACAATTCTTATCATGTACGACTGAAAAGGTCTATAATAAGAAACAAAATTATATCAACTTTATTGCGAGCGAGTGTAGCGAGCAAGCTTTGGCTGAAATTGAAGAAAATTTGCTTTTAGTCGCTTTAAATTAGGAGCACATTTTATGGTGAAAGAAAAAGGAGACACATATCCAAAGTTAAAAAGGATACTTATTAGAACATAAAAGCATCACTTTAACTTATTAGAATGGAGAGGGGCATGTGTCAAACTAAACGAGGCACTTATCCGAGAAGAAATGGTGCACGTATTACATCGTTAAAGGGGGCATCCTTGTGTAATGATCAAATCTTTTTCGTGTCAAAGAACTACCAATTTCGTAACCTTAACATATGGAACATGTATGGACATAGTTTAGAGTCTTTGAGATCACAGAGAGCTTCATGCTTGCCGTGCCGTTCCTGGCTTTATGGAGTGGTTGCTGCCAGGGAGTGTGAAGGACCAAGGTTTAAGATATGGTTTACTACGAGCCTTTCAGGGATAGCGTGTTCTTTAGCACCAGTTACACCAATGTACTCTATATATGGGCGTTGAGGCGCGTGGGCTCTTTATTATCCTTTCTAATAATTGATGTCATGTTTTCTCTCCTTAGAACTACCTCGTACTTGACGATTTTGATGAGCGTCTCTATGAATACACGTATGATGGAAACTCAACACCGGAAGAGTGAACAATGAGAACAAAATAATCAGCTTTAATGACAATGAAAGAATGATCGTCATGATAGCTCCTTTTTGCTAAATGGATACAGGACTCTTTCAGAATGTTTCTGCAGGCGAACGCAAAGTTCTTGATCTTGGTCATACTATTATGGGATGTTGCGACGTCAAAGATTACCATGTTCCTCACAGAAATACAGTTAGTTGGAAGAGCGTGCGAGGGTCTAATTAATAGTGAATGGAAGTCAATGGCTTGATCACCAGATCACGTGGACACAAGCGTCATCCTCGTTAACCAATCAGAAGCCAATAAAATCACCTAATTTTCAGCTGAAGGGGGAAAGGAAACACCCGAGTTTTCGACGAAACGTAGCCTAATTCAAGACGTCATGATTACTTTTTGACTTTTAAATTATGCTTTCAGTATCCCACTATAACGTGATTAATGTGCAATATCAAGTATTCAAAACAGTTTTTTTTTTTTACATTGTAACATCTATTTTATAGTTGTACAGTTTATAATGTATTTAAAAAAGTGTAAATATGTAAGATCTAACAAAATGTAAATAGGGCGACTTCTCATTACGTAATAGTCTGTTTGGGAGCTTAAATAGCCTTTTCTTGTGCTTTTACATAGAACTAATGTCCATCTGGCTATACAAAACGAAAGAAGTATCTACCAAACAAATTACTTCTAAAGTATTTTAAGATGTATATATTTATTCGAATGTTCATGTTCAATGCTATATAACTATCCAAGATTGTCTAGCTGTAAAACCAAACCTTGTTTATTAGAGACTAAAAGGTATAAAATGTGTATATAAATAAGGGTCAGCATTGATAATCATGATCCTTCTATTTGTCTCGATGGTTAAGCCAGTTCACGGTTGCAGTCTGAGCATGAGCAGATAAAGGTCATTCCAGAACAAATTTTGAAAAACACGGAGACGAAATACTGGATGCATGATCATGGAAGTTATGCACTCATTATTCATTAATGCACAAGCGGTACATGCTACACAGGTGGAATTATTCTTTGGGAAACAAAGGATATTTATGTAGCACCTCCATCGCTGTAGGCACTATGAATATGACAGACAAAGAAAGAGGACAAAATATACAGTTCCTCATTCTACCCTCAACAATTGTTGCGGTAAAACATCCCTTCACTGCTATTATGTAAAAATGGTGAATATGCATGTGACACCTGTTCTACAAATTTTACATAAGAGCAGTGAAGGGACGATCTTTTGTCTACATGAGGAACTGTATATTTTGTCTTCTTTCTTTGTTCGTCAAGTTCATAGTGAAGAGTGATTATTTAAAAAATGTAAAAAGTGGGACCTCCTCATGTTTTTTAAAGATCTGTGGATATTCGGGGTGACATTGCAGTAATGTGCTAACCGTGAACTGGTCTATTTGGGAACAGATGACCCTTTTCTGCCCATGCGCAGATAGTATTTACGAACTGGCTCATTGTGCACGTTTTGGTGTGTTTAAGGTGGAGTGGCAACGGGGGAGGTTGTGTGGTCCAGGTTCCATGTCCATCGAAAACGTTCAGGGTGTCGTTCCCAATAATGTGCAAAATGTTCCAACAAATTATGGCTATGGTCATTGCACAGTTGTGGATGTGAAAGCTAATAATGCAATATTTTAATAAGGAATGGGAACAAATAATGAAAGGACATCGCCGCCCGCTGGATTTTCATTTTACATGTCTATGAAAGTAATAGTCCATTCGTCAACTTTCATGATAATACAGTTAGAAAGTGGACCTGACTATATGTTGAACATTGCTCAGAATACAAGTCAATGCTTTTTAAAATTGAAGCGTATAACTATTCGTACCAAGCTGTTAAGATTTCATTAACATTCAGATAACCTTTATAAACATTGCCCTGCAACTCCTTACACCACTTCATTCAGCGTAATGACTTAATAATTACGAACAACATTTCTACATGTACAGAAAAGTTCTATTCATGTTAATTATTCTTTAAAAAATGACTATTTAACATAGCCCTGAAGAAATAGGTATACTTACAAAANGGGGGGTGGGGCGTTATTTACCCTTATATTCTGTAACTTTCAAAGCTGAAGGATGAATGCATATCGAGATGAAAGTTGCCCCAATGTTTTATAAATGTGCTATTGTTACAGTAATAAATGAAAGTGATATGTCTTGTCAACGACGGCAGACATCTCGTTGCTGTGTTACATGATTAGTATTATTAACATGTGTTGAATAAAGTCTAATCTAATAAATTCTTTCAATTCAAATCGTTTTGAGATCATTTTTTATTGTACAATTGAAATTTGCTTTCGAAAATAGAGTAACCAAGAAAAATGTAATGTTCAATCGAAATTCGGACCTTTCAGATTAAAGAAGGATTACAGTGAGAGCGAGCCTATGAACAAAATGAGAAATTGAAAAATGAAATCCCACATATGAAAATTCTAGGCCTCTGATTGGATGAAGCAGCAGTCATAAAATTCCCTACTGACTGCTGGACAGTTTAGAGAATATATTGACCGGACATAGTTTTACTCGGGCGTACAATTATTGCATAAACGCAATGGCTGCGCGTGAATTTATCAATGGACCTTGGCAGTAAACATGCAGTAATGCAGTATTACTTATCCAATATAAAGTAATGCTTCTTCTTGCGGGTCACGGTTAAAACTATAGCTCCTCAATTGATCTCGAGACTGTATTATACACCCGGTACAGTTTCGAGATCCCTTGTGCAACTGTTTTAACTTTGCCCGTCAAAGAAGACAATATTTGCAAAATGGTTCCTTGCTGATGCTATGCACTAAAAAGGGCAAGCATCGTTTGAGAATAAAATGAACGATAGGTAAGCAAGATAGGAAGAGCTTGTTCGTTCGCTTATGACCAAGTTCGGAAAGATTTTCTCCCTGTTCTATCTCAAGACTTTTCTCGTCCAGCTTTTTCATATCCCTGTCTTATTCTATTTACTTGTTGACCATTTTATGCAATGTTTTTCATGAGTTGCATAATACTGTATTTTGTCTATCAAACTTTTGATGTATCATATTTAATCTTTTTATCCTTTGAAATTTCATTTTAATTCAGCTTTTCGGTACGTTTTTGAGTGTATGATTTTTCTTTTTAAATCAACACACCAGTACAAAACTAATCAAATTAAATCACATATAAAATCGCCCTCCAATTCACATGAGGGACTACTAACGGTCTTTCACATTCAAGTCTATTGAAAGCAATCCACAGTATTAAAGAAAATAGAATACGTTTTAATCATGCTACTAGGGGCTAAATTAAACCTTGCTGGTCTGCATTCTAGAACAGAATCACCCCATGGCACAAAAAAAAAAAAAAGACACGCGAGCTTGGGAACAAAGCCCCATTCAGTTAATATCAATTCTTCTTTATTTACCTATTTATTTTGACAGGGTACCTTTTGATCTCATTGGATGCTCTGTTTCAAGTTAAGTCAGGATTACCGAGATACGAATTATCTACTGCTTCTTGTTCTAACATCGTTGTTCTCTAAAGAGCATTTATCGTTATTTGTCTTCTTTTTTTCTTCTTTCTGTTTTTGGGCCCGCACATAAGGGGAGCCATGGCCCCCAAAGCGCACCAGGATATTTTATAGTGTGTGTGTGTATTGGGTTTTTACAGACGTGTATCAATCAGATATGATTATTTAATGGGTAGGCACTGAATCAGGCTTCACTCAAGACACATTAATGATTGTAATAGAGTGTCACATATAGGGTCTGTGTTTGTAGACCATACAATGGGAAGGCAGGAAATATATGAGACGGTTCACGCGTTAAAGAGATGGTTGAGTTCTGGGAAGAGGTAAAAAATAATTTGTGAGCGTTATCATTGTTATTATGCAAGGGTGGAAGAACGTCAGATTAAACATGTTCCTTGAAAAGCATGGCTCTTCAAATGCCTTCATATTCTAAATATGACATAAAATACGTAAAAATCGGGGGGGGGGGATTTTTTCGCCATGTGCTCGTGTAGTCCCATGTACATCATTCTGTGTACAGTACTTGTAACTTTGCCAAGATTTGGCCAAAGTTCTTATCATTTTGATGATTCCAGAACCTTGCAATACACACGAATACTTTTATACTAGATGATCAACCTTTTCTGATAGATTCCACACTGTTTCTTTCACAATGCAATCACATGACCAGAACTCAACTTTATCTTTAAAAGGACTACATTTTTGCGTCATGGAGGTGGTGAAAGGTTTCAGGTTAATGACTTTTTCATTTCGCTTCCTGAAAGAATCGGAAAGTGAACCGGAACCTCAGAAAAGATCCATGCCAATGGCATCCTGAAATGAAACACAACATTAATAAACATAATACGTTGATAAGCACGATGCCATCATGTAGGTATCACTTACAAAAGATATAATCTCACATTTTACATTAAGGCAGTCAACCCAGTTGGCCACGATGGAAGGAAACCGATTTGAAGACATTGTCCGAATGTTGATCTATGTTCAACTATTCCTAACTTCAGTTTGCGGTAAGTAGATGTTTTATCTGTTTTATCTGTTTTAAAGAAGTGAATTTTCATGCAACACTTTCAGGGTGTGCACATGAGATCATCCGACATTTTAATAAAATATTGGCTGAACGAGCTATTAACAAAAATACAATCCAATGTATTTCATTAAATTGAATGTTCATGTGGGGAAGAAAGCACACCAGAAGATGATGATGATGATGGTGATCATGATTATGGTATCCGCCTCTGCTAGACCATGGGGCCTTCTCTACGATGTTTGTTTTAATAGTTGTAGCTCATTATAATTTTTGTTTTCTTTTCTTTTTGTTTTTTTTGCTGCTGGGAACCTCTTCTATTTTGTTTGGACCTACTGATTTAGGCCACGTATTTGCACACTTTGCATGCATGTAAAGTTTTTCGGCATTTATGTTACCCCCAAAAAGCATGAACCGTTAATGGTTTAATTGTTTGCAATTCCAATTTACCATGGTTACTGACACATTACTTAAGTTTACGCAAAGGTAAACGAAATACATTAACCCACTAGTAATCACAACTTTAGTATATAAATGCATGTAGAGAAAGGTGGATTTATCGCACATTTCATATGATGAATGATCTTAACATTCTTGAGTACGTAGATTATGTGTGTGCGCGAGCGCGTGTGTGTTGGTGTGGGTGTGTGTGTGTGGGTATTCCGAGGAGGCTAGGAACAGAATGTGGCAAAAGTGAGGACAGGTGGTGCATGTGTCTCATGGTGGGAAGGGGTGGGGGTGGCGGATAGAAGTGTGTTTGGTTAGATGGGGTTATTTGTTTTATGTTACAACTGATTTCATTTTTGTTTTCATCAATTGTACAATCCATGTAATGAAAATGTTTTGAATTATGTCAAGGAAAAACAACTTATTTCTAAAATGTATTTGTATTCTTTTGAATCAATACAAACAAATATTTAGAATAATGTTTATGTGCATGTGTTTGCGGTTGCGTGTGTGGGTTTGTGTGCGTATGTGCGCGCGCGCGCGCGCGTGTGTGTGTGTGTGAAAGATGCCGTACAAGTGTGATTTTTAGGTAAGTGATCCAACACAATATGTGTATTATTTCTTACCACACCAAGATTTTACCAACCGTTCTATGTGATAAATTTATGTTTGAACACGCCATGACATCTGGTATATTTAAAGCGGAAGTTCCTCGACATACATGGCCCTATATCTTTTTTGGAGGAGATAAGTTTGTTTACCAATGTGTCTTTTTTATATCCTTCGTAGTTGGCTCATTGCCATGCATGACTAAGACCAACCGTTTGGGGCGCTACACGGCCATAGGCGGTGATGGCAACATCACGTCGGTGGGTGTTCATAGTGGGTCTAGGGTTCAAGTCTCAGTAAGATGCGATGCGGGTGCTATGGCACAACAATCTGTGACGTCACAATGCTCTAATGGAACATGGATCCCTCCCTGGCCTCGATGTGGTAAACATTATCATTATCATTTTTACTTCGCATTCCATGACTGATATCGAGTTTTTCAGTAGACGGAGTGTGGATGGGTGCAGGGTAGGGCGAGGCTTAATCAGGTTTGACAGGGCCTTTTTTTTTTCTTTAGATTTCGAGAGCATTTCAAATGAAAATTAGAGTGCATTTAATCAAAGTTTTTGTCCAAACATAATTGATTTATGAAAAGGATATCTTACAAACTTATCTCACCTTTTATTTCTAACTCTCAGCTCTAAGGATATGAATTTTGAAACATTTTCGCCCCACTCAAGGAAACAAAATTACCCCTAAGCTGAACTGCGAGTATATTTTTCAGAAAGTATTGAAAACAATAACAATTACTTGCATTCCTCAAACTTCTAACAATAACAAAAAGAAAGAAAAACAATTCAGAGCAAAATGTTTAAGGCCCTTTGACTAATTTCAATATTGTTTGTATTTTGTGGCGTTTTGCTCCAGAGAAACCTTGTTCGGTACTTAGGAAAAGAGGACAGGTTCGCCAGTTTGTGAATGGTGATGCGACGAGGCCAATAACTGGCTACTATACCCCTACCACCTTACCCGATGGCACCCTGCTAGTTGCTAGATGTAGAGACCCTGGCAAGTATAGATTAATTGGTGATCAAAGACGAACTTGTGAAGGCGGACAGTGGACCGGGGAAGAACCAGAATGCCGTGAGTATTAAAGCGCTTCGACTGAAACAAATTAGCCAAAAAACAAACAAACAAAAAAAAAAAAAAAAAAAAAAAAAAAAAACGCTTTTTTGTTTCTTGGGTATCAGCAAGGCGTAATATTCAACAAACAACGTTCGTTCCCTGTCTTTGAAGCCTGACAATAAATAGTCATTAATCACACTTGTTTCTTCTATGAAGACCTTGCAGTAAGATACTTCAAGCCCTCATAGAAAATAAAAAGGGTCTCACCTATTTGGTTTTACCCTTGATGCAATTTTCTAGCTTCCGGTTCATCTGCCCGTTGCGGGCGCGAGACATCAGCCATAGGGCTGCGTCAGCGACTGTCGCAGTCTTGGACCTGACGCATCAAATGATAATGAGACCCTACACCAGATGAATGTAAAATTAGAAGTGGAAACTGTGCTTTAATTTATCGTGGACTGATTAGCATGACGCCTCGAGTGTGTAACGGGTATTATGAAAGGCAAGCAAGAAGAAGAGGAGAATGGGTGCAGGGGCGGTTCTAGGG
>BEXV01001483.1:76080-94034 GCA_003118195.1 Hemicentrotus pulcherrimus
CACTGAGCAAATTTGCGGCCGGTGTGATTTACAAATTTTCGGGGGCCCCCTCCCCTCAGAAATCCTGGATCTGCGCCTGACTGTGACACAGGGAAACATACATTTACTAATAGTGTCTTTGTCAGTACATCACTACATGTCAACGAATGTGTCTTGTCCTGTGCTGTCCATAGATATTATTTTGTTTTTGTTGGTGATTTGTCATACACTACATCAAATCGAGTAAGTAAGTTTAGAATGAACAATCGTGGCCTTGGCTAACGCAGTGAGTGATAAAAAGTGACAATATAATCGATTGTTTCGGAACACTCAAGGTTCAATAAACTGAATTTTATACTTTGAATATAACAAGAAAATATCAATAAAGTTTGTCTAAAATTTAAAAAGAGATACGAGTTGGGCTAGAGGTTAGGTCGGCTGTCTGTATTCGTCTTCAAACTGATTCTGATTCACATAGTTTATATGGTAACGCTAAAGGTTAGTTCCCAGAAATTTAATCACGTTAAAAAAAAAAATGATTACACGTTGACACACTCACACACCCACACACACATTGAATCAATCCCAGTAGTGGGAACTTCAATGGTTATAGGATTAATTGTATATAGTGTAAATGCATATATCTTTGTCTCTTTCGTATATTTTTGTTTATAGTGTTTGAAATGTTAACGTTTATGATATTGGACTATCATATCACATGTTTTATGTTAGGCCCATGTTTTATTTGGAGTATTTCTTTTTTTGGTATATACTATGTCGGAAACCAACAATTCTAATTATTTTATCCCCAGCAGCAAGAAACGGATCCTGTTCAGAAAGCTGCTGTGTGAACTCCAAGTATTCATGTAATCCTGAGGGTTGCTACTGTGACAGCATGTGTGTGGATAATGGAAACTGCTGTGACGACTACTCCGACGTATGTCCAAACCCTGGCAATGGAACTGCACAGCCTTCAACACAGTTTACTACGCCCTCGTTGATTCTCAATAGTAATAGGCTTTCAATATTTGATCATCTAGCCCATACCCCTACTTCTGATCGTTACAATTCATGTAACATTTCTGACAAATGCCAGGAGAATGTATTCTGGGGACTGCTGTACCAATCCACGATTTGTGCCAAATTCATTTGATTAATTTCATATTGTACAAATCCTCCACCTTTACTTCTCAGTAAAAGGTAGCACAGTTTCATATGGATCAATTCTTTTAAATAATGATAAATTTGTAAAATTTAAATAATGGTTAAGATGCCAAATTAGTAATGTCTAAAACTGGTTTTAAAAAAACATCAATAACATGGAAAATTAAAATTTGAAGTCTAGAATAATATCTAACCCTCATAACTTGTATTCTTGTATAATTTACTAATTTGAATCAATAAGAGTAACGTTTGTTGGGTCTCATGAATGAAATTACAGTGACCCGTATTCTGAAGTCTGGTTTAGTTGAACCCTGGTTTAAGTTTAAGTTAACCAGACTTCAGGTCTAAGTTTCATTTCAATTTCTGAAAGCCAGGTTTAGTTAAATCCGGGTTTAAGTATAACCTAGGTTTAAAGTTGAGCCAAGGTTTAACTACAATGGAGATGTAGTCTGCTTCTACTGCACATGATAAGTACAATCATTCAGTATCATACACCCTAGCAATTCGTTTACTCTTAACTATAACCATTCGAACATGTGCATTGCATTCATGGTTCCAACAATGGGAAAATTCACTAAGGATAATATACAAATGATGCATGCGCATGGGTTCATTATACGATATAGGCACTCGAGTTGAGGCTGTGTGTATCTATTGCACGAAGCGTCAACTCGAGTGCCTATGGATCGTATAATGAAGAATGAAAACATGCATCATTTTTTTTGTATACAACGAAACTCCTAGATCATTGGTATTTGATGTAAAAAGAATTCATTCAAGATGGTTTTGTGACAGCATATGGCTGACAAATACATCTTAAGTTTAATAAGGCTTCATTTAGTGCGCACACATATCTATAGATATAGCCAGCACACTGAACTCTATACCCATTTACGCATAGTGGTGCGCAAGAAATAGGCCCATGCATACACAGTATTAAGCGCTCTACGCGCACTATTGCGCACAGAAAAAAAAGGTGCCATGAGACTGGGAAATATTGAACGCTTTTTTCATGCCGAATAGGCTCAGTAAATGAATCACACGTGACCGCGCATGATCAATCATTTGATTAGAATCTGGGAGTGAATTGTATAATGAGTCATATTGCTAGAAGATAACAAACACTTACACATACCCACTCAACAACAAAAAACTGCTGAAATACTGATTACGCAAATGTATATGTACACGGGTCGCCTCTTACTTTTAATGTATCAGTCAAACCTTTGTGTATTTGGAGTATTGCTTCGTATTCTTGGCGAGCCGTTTTAAAATTTATTCCTATTTCTTGATATCAAGAGATGAATTCTTGATATCAAGAATTTAATTCTATTTATCAAGAATTACCGTTGCTTTACAACAGAAAATCATTTCTTGATAGCAAGTAATAGAAACAAATGTTAAAACGATTTGCTATTAAATACGCAGCAATACGCGAGCCAAATACGCGAAGGGCCAGGCCAGATTGTGCTCGCGAAGGAAACCTGCGCATGCGCACCGCATCCGCACATGTAATCCGTTACGGTTGTTAATAGGGTGCTAGTAATTGTAAAAACATCAACTTATCGTTAGCTCAATTGGTAAGGACAGCGGTTCATTAATATAACTTTGGAGTTGACCTGAGGGTTTGAATCTTATTATTTATTCAGTTTGTTTGCCTTTATAAACTAGTGAGGCAAGGCAATAAATATTCAAAGTCTAATCGTTTGTGATCTCTTTTCAAGCTTTCGTAGCTTTTTATGTATTGAAATGAGTTCATACTGTAAACTGACGTGTATGAATAAGGTTTTAGGGGCATGTTTGTCTGCGCAGCCTTTACATCACGTTTTGAGACATTGCTATAAACATGAAGAAAATTGAACCTCGAATAAAACGAAGACTGTTCCCATGGTGTAATGTTATCATAGTTATCTGATATTGTTAGAAATTATTGAACGCATTAATGATAATAATATACATCGTACAATTTAATCTCCTTAGCGTAACTTAAATGATGAAACAACCCAAAAGATCCGTACATTGAGTGAAATAATTTCTTTCTCTTCACCGTGTTATAGCTACTGAATGCGAATTCCCTTTTGGCCCAGAGCACGGGTGGTTACTAGATGGTTCAAGACACCAGCCTGGAGATATCTTTCAATCTGGTACAACAGTTTTATTCTTATTCCAATGTGGTTATGATTACCGCTCAGTGGAATCTAAGGAAATCACGTGTGAGAAGGGTCAATGGTCGGATGATCCTCCCGAATGTACAGGTATCTTGGGGAGCTTTATACTACGCACCTAACATTTCACTTGAGGGGAACCCCCTCCATTTATTCTCCCTTTATAAGTCCGCTTTTTCATTTCAATTGACTTCAAACTTTAAGGGCACGTGCACTCAAAGAATAATTATCGTAAAATCGAAATAGTAATAAGAAAATTATGAATTGTTAATGACATGAAAAACTTTGAAAATCACAAGACAAATTGGCAACTCACTCATGAATCTGTGGCGTCATTTCCTCACTGTACACAACTGTTATCGTTATATTGATAATTTGCATTTTCCCCTAAAAATCTAATTTCCTCACATTGATAGTAATATGTTTTTTTGTGTGTGGATGCACTTAATATAGAGTAATTTTCCAGTTACTTTATGCTGTTTTACTAACTACAACTTAATTGTCTTCTTATACGTTTAAGTAAAGGGAAGCTATCCAATATTAAAGTCAGGATTGGGTTTTTAGGTATTTCCACTACATTTGATCCGATACGTCCATCCATATTTGGTTCTGACCGTCTGCACTTGTGTTGAGTTCACACTAACTATTTTTACGTAAGCATTAAAGGACAAGTCTACTCGGAAAATAACTAACTTTCAATCAAAGCAGAAAAATCTGACAAACCAATAAAAATAAGTTAGAGCACAATCTGTTAACTATAAAATAAGATAGTTATGATTTTTTTTTAAAGTATGTAAAACTATGAAACAATCCCATTAATTTCCCTTTTTATTCCCCAAAACTTGATTTCCCCATGCCTTTGCCCAGGTTAAATGATTTGTATCATATTGCGTGCCTGACATTTCACAAAATCTTTTTTTATGAACTATGAAGAATGTTTTATTTTGTTATCTGAATATTGTATATTTATGATTATGGATATTGATATAACTATCTTATCAAAATTCCCTTTTTTATGATTTAACTGGAACAAATTACTCTATATTAAGGCATCCACACTAAAAACTTATTACTATTAATCTAACTTGGATGCTGGACTGTGAAGAAATAAGATTGTTAAGGAGAACATAGGATCATCAATATAAAGGAAGTAATTAGTGGGTAGTGAGGAAATGACGTCACAGACTCATGAGTGAGTTGCCAAGTTGTCTAGTGATTTTCGAAGTTTTCAATGTCATTAAAAATTCATAACTTTCCTATTAGTTATCCGATTTTGCTCAGACTTTTTTTTATCGATTGGTTACTTTTATTTTTCCGCTTCCATTGAAAGTAAGTGATTTTTCTAGTGGACTTGGGCTTTAAAGCTTTTCGACATATAACTCGAGATTTTGATCTGATTTCTTTAGAGCAGTGAAAAGTCGACAAAAGGGTGACTGTTAGGTGATTACAAAGTGTGGATAATTGATTGGATGATTAATTGGTTGATGCTGTGCTTAAGAAGGGTCTAGATTTACTCCCCACAGGGTGTAGAATCGATCATATAGGGTATAAAATTTAACCCCACGGGTGTAAATCTCAACCCATTTTTCATGAAAATGGAAACAAAAGGTGTTAATTAAGCACCATTGGTTGCAAATTTCAATCCTTAGAGGTAAAATCATAACTTTGGGGTGCAAATTTACACCTTCTTGTGGGGTGTCACTTATGCGACAAACATTAACTCCCTATATGGACTAAATTTAAACTAATTTTCTTTGTGTGTACAGCTCTGAAACTGTGCTTTTTTCTGAGCGTTCTAAGTCGTCATTTTTAAAGCTAGATTCCAGAATTATTGAAATTTTTTCTTAGAAATCATCAATAATTCTGGAATCTCCGTCAATTTTTTTTTCTTCTACATGCTTTTTTTTGCTTCATTTTTT
This sequence comes from Hemicentrotus pulcherrimus, assembly GCA_003118195.1. Taxonomy (NCBI): domain Eukaryota; kingdom Metazoa; phylum Echinodermata; class Echinoidea; order Camarodonta; family Strongylocentrotidae; genus Hemicentrotus; species Hemicentrotus pulcherrimus. The sequence continues at coordinate 81,308 of BEXV01001483.1, forward strand.
AGCCCGATTTAGTTAGAGTGGCTCTTTAAAGACATACCTTTTCAATAACTAAATGTTTATTACAATATTTCGTCCTGATCATGTTCTTTGTCTTTAATAGTCATTAATTTGTCATGTAAAGCGCATTGAGCAATGTTTTATACGATTTGCGGTATTAAAAAGAAAATGGCATGAATGGATGATTATTATAAAAACTCAACATAGACAAACTATGTTCCTAATTGAACGAATGAAAATGGCCATTTTCACGAATTCATTTTTATCGATACCAACGACATATTTCTATTTCTCCCGCACCTTACCAGGCGGTAATGTATGCCGTCGGAATTCGTGTCTCAATGAAGGAGTCTGCTGGAACCGACGCACAACAGGATCATTTTTCTGCCGTTGCTTACCTGGGACCTCGGGAAATCAATGCGAAAACGGTAATGACTTTAATTGATCTCATTTTATTCGTTTATTTATATTAAGTAGTTAAGCTATTCATTAGTTTATCCATTTATCAATTCATTGATTAACATTATTTTATTTTTGTAATTGAATACTTTGGTTATTTCGATTTGAATTGCGATTTTTCTGTTGTTGTTGTTGCTTTTTTAGGGACTGTTGTTTGTGCTGTTATTCATATGCCTTTTGCTTTCTGGTTTTGTCATATTTTTAAAAATTTTGGCACTTGGTACTTTTCAACGAAAAGTCTTTTTGTTTGTCTTAAAATCTTAAAATCTGTTTTTGGTATCTACATCTACATTAATATTATATATTAATTTATATACTTATTTTATTCCTACTATTAAAATCTGTAATCATAATCGATATAAATTAATCTAGGCAAAAAGGGCCATTGTGGTATTCAGTTTTGTAGCTGATAATGTAAAACTTTTTCTTTCATGAATTGTATACTTCCCAATTAATATTTAAAAGGAACATCGCCATTTTGCCCCTCCGGTCTTTTTAAAAGCTCAATATTTAGCGGCGACTCAGCCAGCCGGTGAATGATTTGGGAAGGGGGGGGGGCAAGGGGTAACAGCCCTTTAAAAAAATGATTCTTTCCCCTAATTGGCGAGATTTTNGGGGGGGGCGGGCCCGTCGGGCCTACAGGGGGCAGATATGTTTACAGTCGGGTATACAAAGGACACGATAGTCTGCACAGACTCCATCTCACGTTTTGAGCCATTGCCATAAGCCATAAGCATGAACAAAAAATTAAGCCTCAAATAAAACGTAGACTGTGCCTTTGGTTAAGTTATCTGATATTTAAAAAATGATTGAATGCATTAATGATAATAATATACAAAGTACAATTAAATCTCCTTAGCATGTAACTTAAATGCTGAAACAACCCAAAGAGACGTAAATTTAGTGAAATTGTGTTTTTCTCTTCAATGTGATATAGCTGATGAATGTAAGGCCCCTTCGGCTCCAGTGCACGGGAGGTTAGTATATGGTTCCAGACAGCAGACTCGAGATAACTTTACATCTGGTACAACGGTTTCATTTGAATGCGAAGATGATTACAGCTTGGTGGGATCTAGAGAAATCACATGTGAAAAGGGTCAATGGTCGGATGATCCTCCCGTATGTAGAGGTATGATGGGGAGCCTTATGTCTGCACAACTAACATTCCATTTATTTGTCCGCACTTCCACCTCGATTAACTGTTCTAGAACTTAAAGACATACCTCTTCAAGAACTAAGTGAATTATTTCATTTTTTTCCTTATTCTGTTTTTTGTCATTGTCATTGTCATTAATTTTTCATTAAAAGCGCAATGAGCCATGTTTTATTGGATGTGCGCTATATAAAAACCAATTGTATAAATGTTTGTTTATTACAAAACTCAAGATAGGCAAACTATTTTCCACATTGAACCAATTCAAATTGCCATTATCACTAAAGCATTTTTATGATACCAACGTCATATTTCTATACCCCTGCACCTTACCAGATGCTAATAATTTACCGTAGCAATCCTTACCCCAATGTAGGAGACTGTCTTTATAACTGACACTTAACAGGATTGTTTTATATGTGCCACTGCTTACATGGTTCCTCACGAGATCAATGCGAGAAAAAAAAGTAACGACTTTAAATGTTCTCCTTTTATTCGTTTATTTGTATCAAGTGGTAAATTTATTTATTCGGCTATCTATTTTTCAATCTATTAATCAATTAACTTATTTATTCATTCATTATTTTTGGTAATCGAATCATTTTTCCCTCAACAATATTTTGTTTCTGTTGTTGTCGTGTTGTTTGTTGGGTTGTTGTTTGTGATGTTATTTATTTGCTTTTGCTTTTTGGTTTTGTCTCTGAATGCGCCTTCATTATTGTTTACCTTAACATCTGTATTTGGTATCTACATTTATATATACATGTAAATAATATTCCCTATAATTTCGGTCTTTAATCATAATCTACATAACTTAATCTAGGCCCACAAGGCCATTGTGGTTTGCAGTTTTATAACTGAAAATGCTACCATGTTAACTTTTTTATTTCAACATATGTATACTTCCCATTTAAGATTTAAAAGGAAAAACATCACTTTACACGTCTGGTGTCGACATTGAATATAAAGTAACATTAACCACAAACAGAATATATACATTTACACTTTACTGGTTCATAAATTTTTAGCAATTCATTGAACAATAGTACATCACATCACATAGTTCAAACATGTTAAATATCCGCCAAATTTCATAATTCAGTATTCTATCAAGGGTGAAGAAAACGGAGGAAATGTCCTTAAAAAAATAATCCTAATTTATATTAAAGCAGAGGGAAGCACATCATTTTGTCTGAAGAAATTAATAATAATTTATCTTTCTTGTACTTACACTGCTAACAGTTTAAATGACCAGAAACAACTGCAGTGTATCAATGATGATCTTAACAATTTCATCGTGATCATGGGAAATGACTGAAATGTTTGAAGTCTTGTTTTTACCATCCATATAATTTTTGTTTTGCAGGTTAATTTGACCGAACATTACTTTTAGATGCAGCAGCAGTCATGAATCACAACATGCTTCCAAATCTGATGTAAAACAGCGTGTCCGGATGTCTACTCCCTGGACAACCACCCCCGGATAACCGCCCTCAAGATAACCACACCCTAGGACGACTACCCCCTAGAACAACTACCCCCGGAAAAATACCCCAAACAGCTACCCAGTAGGACAACCCCCCAAAAACTACTCCCCGGACAACTACCCCCAAACAACTACTCCCTACTACAATCATCCTCTCGGACAACCACCCCTGACAACTATTCTAAATCGCACAATGGGAATTCCGCTTATAATTGAGTGCCCAAGACTAAATTGGATTTAACTCGAGTATGCGATATTTCATTTGTTGTATAAAACATTTATAGGAGAATAAATGTGAATTAACTCGGTCATTTTTATCGATAAACTGAGTAAGTTGTTCCCACGTCCGCATATACTACATTATCAGGGTAGATATATATACGTATAAAGAGGCTCGCACGTGCTCATCTCCCCCTCCCTTTTAAACAGAAATCAGAGACAGAGCTATCCCAGAAGATAACTTCCCTATCGGTATATAATGGAACTTAGATAAATTAACGGCGTGTCGGTTATTATAAAAGATATTTCTAAGTCAATTATGATAGTCCCCCTAAATTTTGGAACTTAGTTAAAGGAGCTACACAAAGAAAATTTACTAAAAACTGATAATTAGAACAAATTACATATGGATGAAAAGATTTTCTCTTGAAAAACACGAATAATTTGCTGAGAAATCATATAGATATCGTGGAGAGGCGTAAAATGCAATTTTTCAAGACCCTTCTTAGACCCCAAGCGCCCCCGAACGTAAGCCAAACACACGAGCATAGCGAGCTCTGAATAGTGAAGTCACACCCTGGACAAACAGCTCGGTACCGGCTGCTGGATTCCACTTGGTCTGTCTAGCTGCAGACCAAGCGGAAGCTAGCAGCCTTTTTTTAACAGCCGTATCCAGGGTGTGACGTCACATGAAGAACTACGACAAAATACGAACAAATACGAATAGGCAGTAAATTTGGATCTCAAAACTAACATTTTTGAAAGTTGATTTCTGCGGGCTCAAAACATATTTTGAAGAGGAAATTTGTTGTAATTGAACAGTAAGGCTTTCCCTTCGCAATGATATGAATTTTGCATCAATTCAAAACACTTTTGCTTCTTGGTGTGACTCCTTTAAATCATACTATGATTAAACATAGCAATTATCTTTTAGAACTTAACATATTAGTGCCAAAGCAAACAGTACAAATTTTTTAGATTCATTCGTATTTGATGAATATTAGGAAATTAGGAATTTACTTAAATATGTTAAAGAACAGTTAAATATGTAAAAGTGGCGAATATAATAGCAAATGATGTAATTATTGAATAAATATCGAGTTTTTTTTTAAAGGTTGAACCTAAAATCTTCGTCCATAAACTTGTGACTTTCTTTTGTCTGTATGAGTCTGCTCCATGTCACAACAACAAACACCTCTGACCCATGCAGTCATTAATTTCAATCATAAACTTTGATTGAAACGAATAGCATATAAACATGGTATAATGGGCATCCTTGACATTCATGAGTAAGAGACATATATGAGAAGCAAAGATTAAACAAGATCATTTATTTGCTGCCCTCTCTCGGAAGCTAGGCACGAGGCTACAATATGTGTGATGGATCCGCGTGAATTCATCAATGGATCCGTGCAGTGAGAAACGCACAATATTCTTTTAAACGGTAAATCGTTTCCCTATAAAAGATACGTTTGAGAGGCAAATTGTGTCAAAATATTTTTCCTTTTTGTTAATCAACACGCGGATGCAGTAACTTGAACAAGTAATGAGGTAGAGAGGTTTATCACAAAAGGTGTTGAGAGGTTGAGAATGTAAGAGAGAGAGAGAGAGAGAGAGAGGTATATTTCTCGGAAGAGGATTTTTTTTTTTTTTTTTTTTAAAGAGTAAAGCTTGGCCGAAAAATTAAGACATAAAGATGGAGAGTTTGTAAGGGCAATATAGGAACATCTTTAGTTGGCAGGTACACTCACTTGTCAGTGGTAATTCATAACAGTGGTTCTGAGCCAGCAGCCTACAGCGAGACCGCAGTAAATGTTCTTCTATGGTAATACTCATCAAAGCCTATTCAGCATCTAGATACAGGTAAAGCATAGAGTTGTTATAAACAGCTCTATGCGGTTCAGTTTCTGAAAAAAGGAACTTAATTGATTTAAATTGATTGATTCTTGTTATCTCTTCCTCTCTTCCCTTTTCTATTTACTCTCTACAATCCCATCCAATCATTTTCCAGAGTGTAAAGTACTTTCCAATATGCAAAAAATTATGGAAGGCATTTACTTTTCATAATTAATTATTTACATTACTTCACCTAAATTTCTCCCTCTTCTCCTATTTCAACCTTTATCTCGTCTGTCTTTTCAATTTCCTTGTCTTTTTCTATTTCCTCGTTTACTTTTTTTTTGGCAATGTGATTCCTACTTTGTCTTAAAAAAAAAAAAAAACTCGTCTGTCTTTATAATTTCCCTGCCTTTTCCATTTCCTTGTTGAATTATGTTTTGGCAATGTTATTATAACTTTACATATTAATGTATTTTGTCTATCAAACTTTCAAGTTACTGTACTTTAATGTTATTTTCAACCTTTTGTAAATTCAATTTGTTTTAGCCTAGTGCTGCTATTTTGAGTGTATATGCTTTAAAAAAAAATATTCAATAAGCTAGTTAAAAAGGAATCAAATTAAATCACATACAAATTTCCCTTACAATTCGCATAAGAGAATACAAAACGTCTTTCCCATTCAAGTCTATTGAAAGCATACCACCGTTCGTATTTAAAGAAAATATGAGACTTTCTAATCATGCTACTAGGGGTAAATTAGGTCTGCGTTCCCTAGAAGAATCACCTTGTGGTCAACAAAGACATGCTAGTTTTGGAATAGACCCCCATTCAGTTATTAATTCTTCTTTATTTACATATTAAGTATGACAGGGTACCTATTGATCGCATGTATAAAATGGATGCTCGGTATCAAGTAAAAGCAAGATTATCGAGATAAAAATTATTTACAGCTTCTTGTTTTAAAATCGTTGGTCTCTAAGGAGCATTCATCTTTCTTTCTTTTTTCTTTTTTTTTTCTTTTTTCTTTTGTCCCCGCGTGAGAGGAACTTCAGTCCAAAGCGCTCCCGGGCACGCTATAGTATGTGTGTGTGTTTGTGTATGGGCTATTACAGATTTTCGTCAATCATACATGATTATTTAATGCAGAGGCACTGAATTAGGCTTCACTCAAGACACATTAATGATTGTAATAGAGTGTCCAATATAGGGTCTTTGTTTGTAGACCATAACATTGGAAGGCAGGAAATATTATAGGAACGGTTCACGCGTTAAAAGATCTACATTTTTTGCGTCATAGAAATGATGAAAGGTGTCAGGTTAACGACTTTTTCATTTCGCTTCCTCATAGCATCGGAAAGTGAACCGGAGCCTCAGAAAAGATCCATGCCAATGTCATCCTGAAAAGAAACACATCATAAATAAACATAATACGTTGATAAGCACGATGCCATCATGAAGGTCTCATTTACAAAAGATATAATCTCACATTTTACTTTGAGGCAGTCAACCCAGTTGGCCACGATGGAAGGAAAGCGATTTGAAGACAATGTCCGAATGTTGATCTATGTTCAACTATTCCTAACTTCAGTTTGCGGTAAGAATTTATTTTGTGTGTTTTTATCTGTTTTAAAATGGTAAATTATTATGCAAGACCTTCACTGTGTGTACCTGAGGTCACCCGACATTTTAATAAAATATTGGCTGAACAAGCTAATAACAAAAATACAATCCAAGGTATGTCATTAAATTAAATGTTCATGTGGGGGGAGAAACACACCAGAAGATGATGATGATGACAATCAGGGAATGTGACCTATCAAACTTTTGTACTGATAGGGCTAAGAGAGGTTCATGTGATTTAGGGTGCGTTTAAGCTCAATTTTGAAGGCAGAATGAGCAATTTGAAACGCTCATCGTAAACGCTCATCGTAATCGCAGTTTCATGGTGAACTGTTTATGCTCACTTCTCTAGCTCCTCCAGGCATGATTCTGGCTCAGAGCCAGAATCATGCTATTTCTTACCACACCAAGACTTTACAAACCGTTCTATGTGATATGATTCTAATCAGACACGGACACAAATCTATGTATGAACATGCCATGACATCGAAACTGGAAAGCGGAACTTCCTCGACAAAGATGGCCTTATATCTTTTCTGGAGGACATAAATTTGTTTATGAATGTGTCTTTTTTACATATCATTGTCATGCATGCCTGAAAGTGATCGTTTCGGTCGCTACACGGTCAGAGGAGGTGATGGCAACATCTGGTTGGGGGTGATCATAGTGGGTCCAGGGTTCAAGTCTCAGTAAGATGCGATGCGGGTGCTATGGCAAATTTTAGATACAATTAGACACATTATTGATATTTGAAAAACTCCATAGTTTGAACATCTTTTAAGTTAAGACAATTAGACTTGTGAAAATGAGGGGGTCATTACATAGAGTGGTTCGTATTTCCTTGTTAGAACTACAGTACGTCTTCATCTAAGTTGGTTAAGTATTTATATATACACATGTAATTATCTATTAATAATAAAGCAGTGTTTTTACAGTTGTTAACAATGGTAATGATAGCAATAACAGAGATTTATTTTTGAATGGAAGGCGCTACTTCAAATCGCACTAGAGGTAAAAATGAAACGACGTATATTTTGTACATTGATTTCTCAAAAGTTACGATTAGTGTTACACCTTTTGTCTCATGTTTATTTATTTAGTTTGTATGATTTGTTTAAGCAAGATTACGGGTCAATGTACGATACGTTTATTTGATCATTTATTCTACTCCTTATTATAGTTTGTTATTCTGTATTTAATGAGTTTTTATATGAAGGTCGCATTTCTGTAAATATACCTTTTCATGAAGAACTATTTCGATTGAATTGAATTGTTCTTCTTTTTAAAGTGTCATCAATTAAAACATTGCTATTCGTAATATCGTCGATAGTTAACTCACCGTGTCTGTCACAGAGTATAGGAGTATGATCTAGCATAATAATGCTGTATTTTACTCACATTTAGGAGCATACTATCTGGACGTTCGCTTGGTTAATGGATCGAACAATGTTACAGGTCGAGTCGAGGTATGGTACAACGGTACCTGGGGAACAGTATGTGATGATGGATGGGACTTGAACGACGCCAATGTCGTATGCAGAATGCTTGGGTTCTTCAACGCGTCTAGTGCACCGGGCTTGGCTGCATATGGTGCGGGTTCTGGAAAGATTCATCTTGATGAAGTTGAATGTATTGGATCAGAAAGCAGGCTCGAAGACTGCATCAAGAGTGAATTTGGAGTCCATAATTGTGATCAAAGCGAAGATGCTGGGGTGACATGTGGAGGTACAATGACCGTTTGTTTCATTCGTTTAATTCCACCTATCGTTATTAACCAATTATTGCATTGGCTTAATCTCTAGAGAAAATATATATGATAGTCTATTAAGGCCAACAACGATAAAGTATGTAGATAAACAAGTAGATACCTAGAAAACGCATTTTGTATTAAAATTTTGTTCACAACTTACCAACCTCCCAGTAGTTCGTGATCGGTACAATACGTCAAACGACCATTCACTTTCGCTATATGTAAAATGTAAACATGCTACTAATGGGACTCTTGCCCATGCGAGCTGGCAACTGATATTGTTTGACAGTTTACAATAGGATTGTTATTACTGTAAAAGTATCAGTCTCAAAATGCCTTGACCAGACGTTGCTAGGTTTAACGGTAGTTCTTTAGTTAGCATACTTTCCCTACTTCTACACATGTCATGAGACAATGCCTTACGTCCAAAGGGGTTTACAATGAAATTACGCCCCGGTCGAATCTTTTCTATTCATATAATCAAAGCGGGTTTATTTTAGTTTTAAAAACTTATGCCACAACACGAATCGATACACTTAGTAAGATTCTATGACTGTTTTTTAAATAATTAATTGGTTGTAAGGTACAAATATAATAAAATAATCTACGACTGTTGTTTAACATTACGCTTCTTTTATATTTGTTTTGGACTATAGATTCGCCAGCTTTCCAACCTCAAATTTGGATCCCGAAAACAAGAATTGGTGAGAACTTTCCCTTTCTGATTACATTTATTTTAAGTAAACTATAATCAACCTATTTGGTATAAATGTCAATATCTATTTCACCGTCTTTGTCTTTTACATCATTATGAATCACTGTATATATATATTTAAGAAACATCTCAAAACACACCTATTTACATTGTAATTAAATGCATTACATTTTCTATCATTTTTTTTGATGAGTTTTAATTCATTGATGTATTTGTTTTGTAAAGCACTTTGATCAGTTGTATAATTTACTCATCTGACGACAATTAAATGTATAAAACCCTTGAGCTTCTAGGGGCTCCGCCCCCTAATGCTCATCTGACGTAATGTATAGCTCCAAACCCCTGAGCTTCCGGGGCTCCGCCTCCTGGACCCACGCCAAGTCGTGACCTGCCAGTGTCACAACTCCCCACGAATAAAGATTTTTAATACAATTATTTTTGCGATGAAATACTAGTTATATAGATGCAGGGGAAAGTCCGTAATATTGTCTTTGGGGGGAGTTTCAAAAAGAACTATTTGAATTTAGGGAAGAAGAAAAGAATATTGCAGGGAGGACAGGTAAATTGGCCTTACAGTTACAGAAGTTGGAACAAGTAAAGTTTTCATTGAACATTTAACTCTAGTCGACTGTTGTGGCCATTGTAGCCTCGTTTTAATTATTATAATTATTTTGTTATAAATAGATTGTTTCTGTTTGTCTGTCCGTGTTTAGTTGGATGGGGTTATATGTTACAACTGATTTCATTTTAATTCATTGATCAATTAATTTGTATTGTTTGGAATCAATTTAAAAAAAAAAAATTGAGAAAAGAAAAATGATGCCATACAAGTGTGATTTCAGGTATGTGATCTAACACAATCTGTGTTTTATTTCTTACCACACCGAAACTGTACAAAACTTTCTATGTGACATAATTCTGATTCTGTATGAACATGCCATGACATCGAAACTGGTAAGCGGAACTTCCTAATCATACATGGCCCTGAATCTTCTCTCGAGGAGATAAGTTTGTTTATGATTAAGTCTTTTGTATATCCTTCGTAGTTGACTCATCGCCATGCATGACTAAGACCGACCGTTTGGGGCGCTACACGGTCATAGACGGTGATGGCAACATCTGGTCGGTGGGTGTTCATAGTGGGTCTAGAGTTCAAGTCTCAGTAAGATGCGATGCGGGTGCTATGGCACAACAACCTGTGACGTCACAATGCTCTAATGGAACATGGATCCCTCCCTGGCCTCGATGTGGTAAATTTGTTTGCAATTATTATTTTTTTGGTTTAAACTTTAGCATTCCATGACTGATATCGACTTTAGTAGACGGAGTGTGGCGGGGTGCAGGGTAGGGCGAGGCTTAATCGGTTGCAACAGGGTCTTTTTTTCTTAGATATCGAGAGCATTTCAAATAAAAATTAGAGTGAATTTAATTAATGTGTTCATCCAAATCTTATTGATTTATGAAAAGGATATCTTACAAACTTATCTCACCTATTATTTCTAAATCTCAGCTCTAAGGATATGAATTTTGAAACATTTTCGCCCAACACAAGGATAAAAAGTATCCCCCCAGCTGAACTGCGAGTATATCTTTCACAAAGTATTGCAAACAATAACATTTACTTGCATTCCTCAAACTTCTAACAATATCAAAAAGAAATGAAAAAAATTTAGAGCAAAATGTTTATGGCTCTTCGACTAATTTTAATATTGTTTGTATTTTGTGGCATCTGCTCCAGAAAAACCTTGTTCAGTACCAAGGAATAGAGGACAGGTTCGCCAGTTTGTGAATGATGAAAGAATGAGTAGCTACTATAACCGTCCCACCTTGCCCGATGGCACCCAGGTAGTTGCTAGATGTAGAGACCCTGGCAAGTATAGATTGATTGGTGATCAAAGACGAACTTGTGAAGGCGGACGGTGGACCGGGGAAGAACCAATATGCCGTGAGTATTAAAGCGCTTCGACCGAAAAAAAATTTAAAAATCGCTTCTTTGTTTCTTGGGTATCAGCAAGGCGTAATATTCCACAAACAACGTCCGTTCCTTGTCTTTGAAGCCTGACAATAAATTGTCATTAATCACACTTGTTTCTTCTATGAAGACCTTGCAGTAAGATACTTCATACCTCATAGAAAATAAAAAGGCTCTAACCTATAAGGTTCTACCCATAATGCAATATTAAAGCATAGTGCTGCGTCAGCGTCAGTCTTGGACCTGACGCATCATACGAGAATGACACCATACACAAAATGAATGTAAAATTAGTAGTGGAAACTTTGCTTTAAATATCGTGGACTGATTAGCATGACGCCTCGTGTGTGTTTCGGGTATTATGAAATGCAAGCAAGAAGAAGAGAAAAATAGGTGAGAACATGAGAGAGGGAGAGTAGAGAGAGAGAGAGAGGGTGAGGAGAGAGAGAGAGAGAGAGAGAGAAAGAGAGTAAGATAGTTCATGGAGAGCGGAAGAGGGAGAAAGAGAGAGAGAGGTATAGAGACTAATTGAATGTGTATGTGTGAGAAAGAGAAACAGAGGGAGAGGGAGAAAGGAAAGGAAAGAAAGAGAGAGAGAGAGAGAGCAATCGAAGTTGGTGTGATGTCTTAGTTTTCCTTTTAAATGTGATTTAAGGTCTAGGGTCAGATCTAACAAGGGGGGTGTAACTGAATAACTACGGATCATTTTGATCACTGTTGCACTATAGCGGTGGGCCTATGTTCATTTATGTTGCAGAAGAATAAGAATATATCAGTTGCTCGATTAATAGTCAGTGATTCAATGTTGTTTCTTCATAGAACCTGTACAAACACAAGTCTTATTCTACGGCGCATCACATGAGGTAGCCAGTAATGGGACAGTTGTGGTTTACGTGTATCGTGGAAATCCCTTGCATCTGAATGTGCTCTGCAGACTCACAAGTCTAAGCTTAAGACCTCCTCGGCTGACAACCCCTCTTGTAAATGACGGAGAGTTACCGGTAAATTCAATTCTCATATAAGCGCTTTCAGGGTTAGCAGCATGGTTATAAACATTAGGCATGGGGATCAGACAACGAAACACCACCATTAGTGACTTCAGGAAAGTACACTAAGGCCACAGACCAATAGCATACAATACCTACATTCTCGGTCTTATTATGGGCTGTCGATCTATTAGATATACCAAAGTTAAACGGAGAGGGAATAACAAGAAAAGGCAAATACCGTATTTAAAACGTTCTACCAATTTGTGAAGATTGACATGGATCCTGTTCTAAATTCGGCGCCAAAATTCATGTGAGTTGAGTATACGTAGGAACCTTTTTGAAAAATGTCAGTTGGTCATATCTCTTTATTATCTTTCAGCAATGGCACAGGTTGTATACTCATAAAATAGAACTGAGTCTACTTTCTACTGATTTCTCTGGCATGTATACGTGCAGTGGGTCGTCATCATCTCACAGCGTACATGTGCTGTTTAAAGGTATGTTAACATTTTTAAATGATTTTTTTTT
>BEXV01001484.1:67571-77628 GCA_003118195.1 Hemicentrotus pulcherrimus
CACACACACACACACACACAACGCACCAACTCAGTAACCCACACACGCACAACAAATGTAGAAATTCCCGAGAACGAGTGTGAACTCACCCCATCCGACAAAGATGAAGTATTTGAGAGGGATGACGGCTTTGTGTAACAGGGTGGTCTTGCTATACATGTACACTCCTTGAACAAACATCCAGAAGATAACGGCGAGGAAGAAAAGATGGAGGAAGGCGGCCACCACTTTGCAAGCCACCTGTTCAACAAGATGTGTAATTAATCAAAATCAAAGTAGGTTCACAATGACAACATGTGGTCTACTACGGTTTCTACAGTCTACGAGAATGACAATATCGGTCTCATGGACCAACGATGACGACTGCCCACTAACCCGGCAATATGGATCTTTTTGGCAGATTGATTAAAACCAAAGAGGATGACTTGTCAGCGTTGTGGGCTGCCGAAGTTTCATTTTTGCTAATAGTTAATGTCTTTGTTTTTGTTGGTCCCTTGGGCTGTTGGTCTAGTAACTTGTTTTCAATGTCGGTCTCCTGGGATGACCCCTAAGATCATGAACAATCATGGTTTTTAGTTATACCAAGGAGATTAGAGGCCTCACATCACCTTGTTTATACTTTCATCTCTATTTGTCTTGAGAATTCAGTGATGATAAATATCTAGTGTCTTTTCATTTTCGTCATGTGACTTGTTCTAAGAAACCCCAATGATAGGAGATTTAAAAGAACACCACAATTCTCTTCCTCTTTCGGTCTCTTGCTCTTTCTCTCTCTCTCTCTCTCTTACACTCTCCCATTAAGAGGTTTTAACGCCGTTTACGGCCCGACGCTTAGGGAAAAATGAAATGCCATACACAGCGAGTGCAAGAATAAAATATTGGATGGAAGGTGCTTTTATGTTCATGTTGATATCGACTTAAAAATACTAATATTGAAATACATAAATAGTTTACAGAGAATGCATAAACAAAATAAATCACGGCCAGAGATCTAGCTTTCTTTTCCCCTATTTGCTTAACTACACCGCTTCATAATTATGTAAAAAGGGAGGAGATACATTTTTCTCTTATCATTCGTTGATGTTGGATTATGAAAACTTTTCAGTGTTTTGTGGGGAAACATACCTTGTTGCTCGAAGCATTCTCGACCAAAGAGATGAACAAACTTTGAGCAAGTAACATGGCGATACACTGATTGGTCAGAATCCGAACACGAATAGTCTTCAATCTAAAATTAAAAGTAAAGTAAAATATCAGATCGGGACAAAATGTCCTGATTTACTGGTTGATTTTTCCACAGTTTTCAAAAAATTATTTTTCTAGATTTCTATTTCAACTCAATTTTGCGTTATATATAAGGAGAAAGGAGATTCCCCTTCGTCGGTTGATGGAAATTTGAGAAGAAAGCAATAAAACATGACGAATTTTGCCTCTTAGCTTTTGTCAAGTTACGCCAATTATGTATCAAAAACATGTTCTGGACAGAAATTTAAAAATGACATGTAAGAAGAGCAACGCGTCTTACCTAGTAACACCAAGGACAATGAGTGAAAAGATGAGAGCAATAATTGATAGACCACAACCAATATAGGAGATCACATCCAAAGCAAACTCATTGCCACGGGAAATCTGAAAATTGGAATATCAAAATAATAAAGAACGAAAATTATATTTCAATGATCATGACACTTTTAAACCGCTTGCTATCAATATAACATGTATCATGAATTGTATTTTCGCTATTCTTAATCAAAATTCGAAAAATCAAAATATGTTCATGTACGTTCCAGCTTCAAAGAGAAAGTTAAGTTCTGGGAAGAGGTGAACAATAATCTGTGAGCGTTATCATTCTTATTATGCAAGTGTGGAAGAACATCAGATAAGACATGTTCCCTTAAAAAGCATGACTCTTCAAATGCCTACATATTCTAAATATGTCATGTAACATCGTAAAAATCCAGGGTATAATTTGTACGCCACGTGTTCATGTATAGTCCCATATACATCTTTCTGTGTACATAGCTTGTAACTTTACGAAGACTGGGCTAAATTTCTTATCATTTTGATAATTCCAGAACCTTGCAGAACACAAAAATACTCATATGCTAGATGATCAGGCTTTTCTGATCGATTCCACAATGTTTCTTTCACAATGCAATAGCATAACCATAACTGGTCCTTATCTTTAATCTAACTTCGACATATCGAAATAATGATCATGACTGTACGTAAATTCCAGCTTAAGCGCGATAGCAAAGAAGTTGGCAAAATCACCTAAAGAGCAATTTCAAAACCCTTTTCGGATTACGTTTACGTCGTTGCAATGCTCGCATGTTTCAAAAGTTGATGGACAAGGCTATTGGAATTGATAAAAGTTAATTTTCAGAGATTTTTACGACGGTGCTATCTTTAAATATTTCTAGATTTCGTTTTTGTCTCGCCTGCGTAGCAAAAAGCGAGACATAGGCGCCGTTTTTCCGGTGACGACGGCGACGGCCTCAAATTGATATAATTTTGAAAGTATAATTTTGTTATCAAGTATCCCCAATCATGTGAGTAGAAATTCAGGTCACATAGTTAAGGTCAAAAGTCATTTTAGGTCAACAAACTTAGACTTTGCTGTGGCATCAACATCAAGATTTTTGAATTTTTAGCATATTTTCAAAATTGTTTGTTCAAATTCCATGAAACTTGTACCCAAGGGTTATCAAGTATCACAAATCATATGACACAAATTCAAGGTCACAAGGTCAAAGGTCATTTTAGGTCAGTAAACTTGGATTATGTTTTTACAAATTAAAAAATCAATTTTGTTATTAATTTGGTCATATTTCATTCCAGTTATCGATCGTAGTACAATTAATAGTAAACAATGCTTCTGATGATTCTTAGTCTATATTAACTTCAAATTTCTGATTATATTCAGAGGATATCATTTTGGGGGGCCTGCTAATGGGCCACCCTGCTTATAAAAAACGTTCCAACATCAATTTTTCATCATATCGAATTGCGTAATGCAGGCGAGACCGCCGAGAGCGTTTGCCTTGTTCTTCAAAATATTCGCCGGGAGTGAGAAGCGGTCTAGAATGGTACATTTTGGAAGCATCTTTTGACCATATAGGCCGTCGGTATTTTTGCACTCAGGGCTGGTAAGGTCGATTAGTGTAATAAAAGGACCTCTAGATAATAATGGTAACCTTTGAAATTCACTTTTTGTCAAAGTCACCTACTGCATTACATATTAATATACTCACCGATACATCTGTGACTGCCATGAGAATAGCGAAGCTGGTCATGTGATTACAAGAACACGTTGTTGATTGGTCACTGCTCTGGCTTGGTACACGGATGCATCCCTCGTTTGAAAAGCTCTTCCTGCCGGATCAAATGACAAACGGGTTACGGTATGGTATGGTCTTCTTTTACTTCTTGCTCTTCCGTTTCTTTTTCATCTTCTTCTTTGTTGTCGTCGTCGTCTTTTCTTCTTCTTCTTCTTCTTCTTCTCCTTTTTCTTCTTTGTTGCTGTAATCGTCTTTTCCTCTTCTTCTTCTTCTTCTTTTCCTTCCTTTTTTTTTTCTTCTTCTTCTACTTCATCTTCACCTTCTTCTCATTCCTATTGTTCTCCTTCTTATTATTCTTCTTTTTCTTTACCCACAATGTCTTTATCATCAACATTTTATTAATTTTAAAAATCAAAAATGACATAATTTGTTTCATATTTTCTATTGAATCAGATGTGAGGCACTGTGAAACAAAGGTTAGTTTGTAAGATCGCTTTACAAGTGTAAATAGTATAGTGTATAAACCCACGTTCTGCTTCCCGAAATATGTTTGACTGCAGGAAGGTACTTACTTCAACGTCTTTGCACCCCCATTCTGTTTATACCAAATAAAAATATTCATCTACAGGATGGAAATTCCCGCCACTTTTTGCCAATTAATTTACTTGCTGTAAATGTCCTATGCTCATATAATTCTTTTAAATCTTTATCTGTTATAAATTAGTTTTCCCGTTAATGTTGTTTGTGTTAATTTCTCTATATAAATGTCGTGGTTGGTGCCCCCAATCACAAGTTTGCATTCAAACTTCTTCAGGGGCTCCTAACCCCATGATTTTATATTTCCATGAATTATTGTTTATGTATTTTTATGGTTGAAATAAATTGAATTGAATTAATTATTTTAAAGTATACATGTTTGAGTTAACGCCCTGCTGGCATAAAACAGACGCATGATAATCTTACACACCAAGTGTAATTATGTGAATATTCTCTTACTTACAAGGCAGGATCGTAGAATGAACATACGAACGATGCATTCTTGGGTTTAGTCGTCTGCAAATAAAAAGATAACTGGACTGTTTAATCGTCAGAAAATGGGCGTTTTGGAACGCCTGAGGCCCGTCGTTCTGACGCCATATTTGAAAATAAATTAAAATATATACTTAACAACACAAAAAACATTTTGGTTAGATATTTAGAAAGGATGGGTAATACATTTATTTTCATGATTAAATAGCATACAAAGAATATTAGCATAGTGAAGTAAATTATATCATATACCTCACTTAATCCAGCCATCTGATTTGTCGAAATTGCATTCATAAACTTTAACTATTCCTGTAAAATTGCCGGTAAAATTTCAAACCCATGTAACAGTTCTAAAATAATAGTTCTAAAATCCCGGCAAAATTCCAGTTACCGGGAAAATAGTTCAGTCTTAGTGAAATACCCATAGGTTCACATGTTAAAAACTGGTTTGAGCGATCGAGGATACCCTACGTGTGTGACCTACGTGTGCGAAGAATTGGGTGGTAATTTCAGTACTAAATTCCAAACCGAAGGCAAAATGGCTGAAGAAACTATGCCAAGATTTCAACTTCTTGATGATGAACAAATGCATAACTTGCTGACAGTAAGAGCACCAAAAAGGGTACGTTAAATTCTCCATAATTTTATTTTCAAAATAGATCTAGTAGGCCTAGAAAGCCCTAGATTCTAGTAAGTAGGTCTAGTAGTGCTAAAATTCTTCCCGTAGAGATTGCACACATCCCTATGCATTGCCATTAGCCATTGCGCATCGCACTCATGCAAAATTGGTCGATGTTTTAATTGCCAGAGATTTAAACTAATATTGCTCGTGATCCTGAAGGTGATACTCAATAACTGAGGTGTCGTATGAAAGCGCAGGTTTTTCTCCATATTCCCAACAGGGCCGGCCCACTCCCAAGACTGTAAACAAATATCTTGCTTAGACTAGAATCTACATCAAGATCTAGGCTACTCTCAAACAAAGATAAACTCATTTAAAAAAAAAACGTGCGGATAAACAAGACAAAGGCCAAGGTGGTGTCATAAGTTGACTCTTTTTTTCGGCATAATAGTAGTAATGACTGCTATAATATTCGAGAAATAGTTGCTTTTATACGCTCTCGGTAAGGTTACGATTGGGCTATTACCCTCGGCACGCCTCGGGCAACAGCACAATTCTAACCTTCCCTTGAGCGTATAAAAACAACTATTTCTCTCAAAGCAGTCATTAATACTATATTAGACCTACAAATTTACAAATAAATATAGTAAATAATGAAGGGAGGTACTATTTCCAATTATTTTCAACAAAATTATTTCTGGTTTGCAAAATGTTATTGTGTGAGGAACATACTTTAGAAGAAAAAAGGCATTTAAAGCTGATTGTTTTTTTTTTTTTTCCTTGTTCAAAGTAACACAATAATCAAAAGAACAAAATGCAGTTACGAACATTCGGATGATGAGGTATGGTGAAAGTGACATTCTCCTCCAGTGACTTCACATCGAACCTGGTAGTTTGTAGATTGAGCACCTGTGACGTTATATCGCTTTGTATCGACGTTCTAGAAAGGTAACAATTGATAGCAGTTTGCTGATTTGAGTTACTTTATTATTTTGGTGTGAATACACATATTATTTCATTAGGGGCTCGGGTCACAATGCAACCAGTAAAACATATACATGGTGATTGTTGTTTTTCCAGGAATAGTATTTCAGAGATATTTATGTTGGCCTCTGACTGGCGATACATATATTTAAAATTTAAAAAAAAAACTATTAACGTCCAAAGACGCCTACACACCAAATCTAGTCGCAAGGCAAGAGCCAGATTTCAGTTGGGCACAAAATGGCATTTATTGCTTTGTTTGGCTAGCACAAATCAAAAGAATAGACGCCATGTTATAATCAACTGATTAGAAACAGGCTAGCCAAACCCTGTGTTTAGATGGCTATTGTTACAGTAGTAGTCGCCGGAGTGCAGCACCCTCGTTATTAGAGCGATCCATACGTTACCTGACATAAATATGAATAATTCAAACAGAGTAATGCATGAGCATGTGCTTGACCGAGGAAATAGGAAGAAGAAAAAAAACACCAGAGCTGGAGACAAAAACAGCCCAATAGAATATATGGATATTGAAACCAGATAATGTAGCGGGCAAATAGATGCTGTAGAATACCGTAGCAAATTTTATACCATTTTCAGATATTTAAATATCTATGATTTAATCGACGGTGTAAGGTAAAAATACCATGGATTTTCTCACTTTCTTTCACTGAAACAATGGTAGACTCATTATTTCATTCAATTTCTTGATATTCACAAAATCTCGTAGAACTCGTCTATTACGATTACTTTGATGATAGCTACTTACTTATTTTTCCGAGCTAGTGTCTGGGGTAGAAACGACGCAGCAGATCCCTTCAAGAGCGCTATACTAACTCGAGATCCTAAAAAGGTCCAAAGAAGAAGAGGAATATGATTGGAAAGATGAACGACAAAAAGAAAACATAATAGTCTAAACTCAAAAGTTTACGACGAATATAAACAAATAATGGTGCATAAACTATTAACGAAAAACTTCTGAAAATGAATGATCTCGGACACGATTACAGTTTTCCTTTTTTCGTGTTCACAGTATTAAATACAAATGTATTTATTTATTTATTAACATTTTATTTAAAAAATGTATTGCTATAGGGAGCCTGCTGTGAACAAAATAATACAACATCAATTTATTTGAAAAAACATATCACACATCATAGTTTTACTGTCTTTCAAATAGTGAATCAATTAAATCATTAATCTATTAACCAGCTAATCATTTAATTGATAGATTAATTTGAAAAAGTAGATTGTTCGAAAACAAATCTTTTAACTTATCATTCAATTAATAAATGAATAATGAATTAATCATTCAAATTGTTTGAAAGCAAATCTTTAGACATATATCTTAAGTTCAATGACGTCATTTCCGTGACGTAGGACTGCAAGAGCAATCAACGCGGTTTCGTCACGCCATGAGAGAGTAATGTTAAAAATTCATGAATGCTGAATAAACGACGCAAGCATTTTTTTTTTAATTAGGGGCGTTTGCGCACAAACTACCTTTCTAGACCAGCGTGGCGCAGGTAATTGCAAGGCAAACGAGATGACGCCCAGTGTGCAACGAGCAATAAGGATCATAAAGAGCAGATTACGGTCTGGAATAGTTTTTTTTTTTGATGTGTGACCTTTCTCGTTCGCCTGCATGTCATTATGGAGGAATGTATAGCAGAAAAGGCCCTGAATTCAAAGTGTGACAAGGAATAGCTCCTAGGTTTGGACCAAACACTAGTTCCAGATCATGTCATTTCTTATTTTCTTCTTCTTGATTTTGTTTGGCAATCAGTCACATTTGACTATTTTTGCCACTTACTATTCTATGAATTATTTATAAATGAAGAGTTTCATTCCAAAAGGAGCTAAATCCACTTTTGGCACTTCTGAGTAAATCGCCTTTTTTTATTTCTCCACTTTTACTTTAGCCATGGACCTTAATGTCGTTTTATATTTTAAAGGTGTCACCCTGGACCAATAATATATGATAAGAAAAAATCTACCAGCTTTTCCTGATTTTTACTAAATTTTTGGATTTTTGGATTTTGTGGATTTAGCTCCTTTTGGAATGAAACATAATATTGTACCTGGAAAATTNTGATGTGTGACCTTTCTCGTTCGCCTGCATGTCATTATGGAGGAATGTATAGCAGAAAAGGCCCTGAATTCAAAGTGTGACAAGGAATAGCTCCTAGGTTTGGACCAAACACTGGTTCCAGATCATGTCATTTCTTATTTTCTTCTTCTTGATTTTGTTTGGCAATCAGTCACATTTGACTATTTTTGCCACTTACTATTCTATGAATTATTTATAAATATATATACATAATGTACAATTTCATGTCTTAAATGACTTTTTTTTAGGATTCTTTTTCCTTCCATCCCCGTTCCTTCTGCCCATTTTCTTTTTAGACCCTATATTCTTTTTCTTTTCTTTTTAAGAAACAATTCAATAAATTAATAATTTTGGAAAGAGACTGCCTAGCAAGTTGTACGTACTTGTGTTTACGCGCACGTGCGCGCTCAAATACATCTCCGTATGCAAATGTGTACTTCGCACCCACCCCCACGAACTGATGGTTGCAAGCCTTTCAATAAGCCGCATAGTATAAACCAATTTGTATGTGCTACACGATCAACCATTTCCAATGGCTTCCACACAGTTACTGTCAATCGCATGACCAAAAGTCAAATCTGTCTTTAAGTGTTTTATTGGAGTAGATTAATGTTTTCACCCTGTTTTAAGTTTTTTGATGAGATTCGGACGGTTGTTCCATCGTCCCCAGTCCCTGTCTCATCGCTACGATATACGAAGTCCGTTCCTGTTTCCGTTGCAGCCGTTGTGATTTCTGTCAAGTAAATAATATTCACAAAATTCTAGAATTAAAAAGCGCTCATTATTGCATACGATGACTCTTCGCGCTTTACAGATTATGCGTATGAAATTTGTAAGGCGCAAAATTCAAATGAAAATAAAATGGTCAAGGCGCAGGTGTGCAAAAAGTAAATCGCTTACTATAGCAGTTGCATTATGAACAAACAATGAGTGCAGTCGTCAAATTCAGG
Source organism: Hemicentrotus pulcherrimus (assembly GCA_003118195.1). Taxonomy (NCBI): domain Eukaryota; kingdom Metazoa; phylum Echinodermata; class Echinoidea; order Camarodonta; family Strongylocentrotidae; genus Hemicentrotus; species Hemicentrotus pulcherrimus. Next base: position 76,548 of record BEXV01001484.1, read on the forward strand.
CTTGCCCACACACAAGAAAATGTATGCACACTCTCCACTCCCTGAGGAGCTTTCTAGTCAGGCACCATTTTACAGACGCTCACAATGTTGTGGCAAATGTGGATTAATGACTCAGTGTAGGGATGTGATTCGAAACCTCAACCTTTAGGTTTAGTATTCCACCACACTTTCACAGTATTAATAAGACTTTCGAGACAGTTGTATTTTATTTGGTGGTAATTATCTTAGTATGGTATAAAGTGTGTCTTCTACGATTCATTTGTGCTCCGGATAACATTTAGCATGACCTTTCATCAGATTATGCATGTAAATAGTGCAAGTCGGCTTAGGTCGGGGTAAGAATATGATTGTAGGGCCCTCAGGGAGAACATTGTTAATAGTGATGAGGCTACCTTGGATATTTGTTATTATTAGCATTATTATCAATTATTCATAGAGGATACCAAAAAAATCAAGCTTAAATTTCTTCCCGAAAAATGTGAATAGCAGAAGTATAGTCTTATCATTATCATTTTTGGTCCAATGGCACCGGCCCTTTTATTTTGTCCCTACCGATTTCGTCGGAGGTGAATTTATCGGATATTGTGACGTCATCAAGTAGTGCATTCTGCATCGCTTCAAGAGAACCCAGAATGTTGTGCCCCACCTCCAGAAAATCATCCGCGCTGTCCATTGACTCCTCGGCCTAGGGAAACAGATGAAACGACAGGTGATTCAATGAGCTTACGGACAGAAGGATGAAATGAAAATATGGAACACTATGTGGAGATTGCGTGATATAGTGGTTAACTCAATTGACTCTCGATCAAAGACTTGAGGGTTCGAACCCCGGCCCGGTTCTAACGTTTCTCGTCACAGATGCTAATAGGTATCTGGCAATTGTTGTGGGGAATAGTTGCACTTCCCGCGGTAATATTAGTACCATTTTGGCTACTCTGGGTAGGGGGTGGAAACCCTTATGGTACCAACAGTTCTGCAAATAATATGCGCCCCTTACCCCCCCCCCCCCCCCCCCCCCCCCCCCCCCCCCCCCCCCCCCCCCCCCCCCCCCCCCCCCCCCCCCCCCCCCCCCCTTTTCTCC
>BEXV01001485.1:60661-71716 GCA_003118195.1 Hemicentrotus pulcherrimus
GAAAGAGAGAGAAAAAAAGAAAAAGAGTGAGCAAATGGAAAAAAAGGAAAAAAGAGAAAAAGGAAACAAAAGAAACGGGGGATCAAAGAGAGGAGAGAGAGGGGAGGTAAGAGCCTGAGAGAGGAGGAGTGGTAGTAAAAGAGAGAGGGGGTTGTTGGGTGGAGTCGTCTCGTCGAAGGAGCAAGAAACAGACGGGTAAATATGTTGCTGTGTCTGAGCAAGAAACAGACGGGTAAATATGTTGCTGTGTCAGGTCAGTAATTGTGTCGGTAATCTTGCTCGTTCCTCGTGTACTATATCAATGCAGAAACTTATAAGTCGGTGAGATGTGTATTGTCGGTCGGCCGAGAATTTTTTTCCCTACGAACTGAGTGTGACTTTTTATCCGGTGTGACGACTTCGAGAGTGAACTACAATACTTGTATTTTCTCGAAGATTCAATTTCCTTTAATATCAGCTAAAGAAATCAGAGGTTTAAAATTTTTGGAGAAACTAAATTCAAACTAGGGTTAAAAGTAAACAACGGTACGACGAATCGTCTTCCTTTCTATATATTTTGATGAAACGCCAAAAATTCCGTGCTTCGCGCGGGAGCGGAAAACTTCATTTAGACGAGTCGAGAACGGTACAACGATTCGTCTTCTTTCTTTAGTAATTTAAGGAAACGTCGAAGCTTCCGCAATTCGAGAGGGAGGGGGAAAAAACTGAATTCAGATAGGGATTAAGATTCGAGAACATTACAATGAATCGTTTGCTTTTTCTAATAATTGAAGGAAACGTCAAAGCTTTTCGCGCTTCGTGCGGGAAGGGGGAAACTCAATTCAGACAAAATAGTGCTTATTAAGTGTGGAAAATTGTACAACGAATCGTCTGCTTTCTCTAATAATTTAAAGCATCGTCAAAGCTTCCACGCTTCGCGCGAGAGGGGGGGGGGGAACTGAGTTCAGATGATAAGGCTTAATAAGTGTCGAAAACGGTGCAACGAATCGTCTTCTTTCTAATGATTAAATCAAACTTCTAAGCTTTTCGCGCTTCGCGCGAGAGGGGGAAACTGATTTCAGAAAAATAGTGCTTATTAAGTGTAGAAAACGGGATAACGAATCGTCTGCTTTCTACAATAATTTAACGACACGTCAAAGCTTCCGCGCTTCGCGCTAAAGGGGCAAACTGAATTCAGTCAAATAGGGCTTTAAGAGTCGGAAAAGGTTCAACGAACGTCTGCTTTCTCTAATAATTCAATGAAACGTCAAAGCTTCCGCGCTTCCGCGAGGGGTGAAACTGAATCCAGACAAAGATTAGCAGGCGAGGATGGTACAATAAATCGTTTTCTTTTCCTAATAATTTAAGGAAACGTCGAAGCTTCGCTCATTAGGGGGTGTGGGTGATATGCCACCCGCGCGGAAAAATCAATTTAGCTTTCGGCCCCGGGTTTATACGGTTAAATTTGTAAATATTGGGAATTCATGAATTCCAGAACCTACTGAAGGACAAATAGCTTTAACCTACAGGTTTCTAACAAAAGTGGACTTATCGTTTGAATGGGGGTTCACAGCTTTCCTGGAAATGAGGGGAATGCCTGATAAATGAGTTAAATTTCTTCAGTCTGGGTTTTGTGAAAAAGTCACCTAAATTATGGAAATAGGGAATTTTATTGGCCCTCAACCAAAGTAGTCAGTTTCTTACATTGTCCCGTGTCCAGAGGTTCCTTCGAATCATCGAGTTATTTCGTGCGGTCGGCCGCTCGTCAGTTACACGTGTGTATATATATATATATATATATATTAAATAATAGTTTTTTTAATCTATTAATTTATTTTCGTATTTTTGTATTTATTTTAATGTATTTTTTTTTTTTTTTTTTTTTTTTTTTTTTTTTTTTTTTTTTTTTTGGGGGGGGGGTGTTATTTGGTTTGGTTTTCTGTTCAATGATTCTGAAATAGTTATATTTAGAACCAAGGGGTGCTCATTGTCCTTGATTGAGTGAAAACGAACTGAGTTTCCAATCATAGATTATCCTAAATGTATTGTATAAGAGACTCTTTGACAACAAATGTGTGTATGTTATAGCGGCACCCATTGTTAAACGTGTTTGAGCCTTTGTGTTTGTTGAGTCCAAATGTAACACTTCTATTGTGGTTCAATCTTTTGTTATGTCTTTTTATCCATATACGAAGTTTAGATCGTGGTTAGATAGTATACTATGTCAAATGTAAATCATTTGTTATTTGACCCAGGAGAGGAGAAATTGAGTTATTCAGATAGTGAGATGGTTGAATATCATATCTCATTATATTACGTATTCTGACCATTCTTTGGCAAAACTTCCAGTGCCCCCCTAATTTAAATATAAGTGAGCAGTTGCCCAAGGCGTCAGTTGATTGTACGATAGATCAGTCAATCGTAAAATCAATTGCTATCATTTCCGTTACAGGGCACTGATTGGGGTTGAGTATTACGTTTGTGTTTTTATCTCAAGTCAATATCAATTATCTCATTGTTCTACCCATGATATATAGTACAATGTGTTTCCATTGTTCGGGATTGGAACATTTCACAATGATAATAATACCTGATGGTTGATGTCCTAATTGGTTAATGTCAGATAATAAATGTGAAATTCACTGAGTTTTGCGACAACATTTTATGAATAGATTAGGTTCGGGAAGACGGAATGAGACACTTGGAGGTACAAGGTATATTAACACGCTGATTATGTTTAGATATTAGAGATAATGTACATTTGAAACTGACACTACCGGTCTTTGTTCTTACAGTTGTTGTATATTTGACTCATGACATATTGTGAAATAGAACTATTTACATAATCTGGACGTGTCACAACGAGTCTATTCATGTTACTAGGTTTACAATATTTACATTTAGACGATCATATCTACTTTCAAAAATTACTTCAAGGTCAATTTCAATAATGTGCTTTTTATCCAATAAAAGTCATGTCTGGATTACGTAATTACCTCATTCGATATTTGACGCACGAGGTTATTTAAATATCCGTAGGTTTATTTTTCGAAAGTAGTTGGGATAATGGTATTGTTATTCTTTTTCCAATTCAATTCAAATTACTTCCACGCATAACATATAAAATATAACAAAGATACAAACATAGATAACTTATTTGAAATTCTAAGATTATTTCAAAGTCATTCAGAGCATTTCCCTTTCCTAATTGTAAAAAGGTGAATATAATCATGATAATGAACATAATAATTAGAAAAATGATATAGTTATAATGAACATGATAACAACTATTCTAACAATGCTTAGACATAATACTTACTTTGCACATTAAATCAATGATACGTACATTACCATCTATACAATACTAAAATAGGAACAGAAGACGAAGTGGGAAGAAAGCTAGAAATGTGATGCACTGACTGTGCGAGCGGTTTTTAGCTTAACTAAAAAAATGTGAACATAATATGCAGAAAGGTTAATGGAAGTCATTTCAATAAACAGCCTAGATCTGGCCCCTTTCATAAAACTTGTCAATAAAGTTTTGTCACATTTCTACAACAAGTTTGCTCTCAGCCAATCTTTATCTAAATACTTTTCACAATGCGAAATAAACAATAATTATCTTTGGATTATTGTACGCTATTAAGTCTTTTAAAACAAGCTACCAAAGAGTGCGTAAGCCGAAAAAGGAAGAAAGGCGATACAAATCCTTTGTAAATATACATATACATCTAACATAAAAATTGCTGAGTCCATTTCTACATCGGTCTGAAATATGGGGTACACGTTGTCCAATGGTCTACAGGAAGCTCATTTGAAAGAAACACAATAAAAGGTTCTAGGAAAACTACCCCATGGACTCGCACCCTCCGGGCACCAACCCTCTAGGACAAATACCCCCTAGGGAAACCACCCTCTAGGACAACTACCCCCTAGGGAAATCACCCTCTAGGACAACTACCCCCTAGCGAAACCACCCTCTAGGATAACTACCCCCTAGGGAAACCACCCTCTAGGATAACTACCCCGTAGGGAAACCACCCTCTAGGAAAACTACCCCCTAGGGAAACCACCTTCTAGGATAACTACCCCCTGGGGAAACCACCCTCTAGGATAACTACCCCCTAGGGAAACCACCCTCTAGGATAACTACCCCCTAGGGAAACCACCCTCTAGGATAACTACCCCCTAGGGAAACCACCCTCTAGGATAACTACCCCCTAGGGAAACCACCCTCTAGGATAACTACCCCCTAGGGAAACCACCCTCTAGGATAACTACCCCCTAGGGAAACCACCCTCTAGGATAACTACCCCCTAGGGAAACCACCCTCTAGGACGACTAACCCCGGGACAATTACCCTCTAGGAATTTTACCCCCAGCTTACTACACCCTTGGACAACCACCCTCTAGGACAATCACCCCCAATTAAAAATGACCCAAAGTGGTTATTCTCAGGGGATGGTTAGGGGGCAGTTACCATAGATGGTAGATGTCAAGGAGGTATTATGTCCTAGAGGGCGTTTGCCCAATGGGGTAATTGTCCCAGAGGGTAGTTGTCCTAGGGGGTAGTTTTTCTAGAGGGTGGTTATCCTAGGGGTGGTTATCCGGGTGTGGTTATCCGGGGGGTGGGTGTCCCGGGGGTAGGTATCCGGATAGGCAATAATGCATGAATAACTGTTTATTATGAAAAGCATTAACAGGCACAAGACTAAATCCTGTAAACAGTATTATAGTTATCATTATTAGTAGAAGTAGTATTCATATTAACATGGTTATTGGTAACAATACAGATTCTGCACTTTAAGGCGCACACTCTCCACTTCACCTGGGAGCTTTCTAGTCAGTCGCTTTGAATTTACCCTTTTTTCAATGTTTAAAGCGTTTTATTTTTATTTGTTCGCACTTTAGGTTTATTACTCGATCAATAAAAAGAGACAATGGGAGGTAATGTATTATTCTCATCTTGTCGATGTCGATCTGTAGAGATATTGCCTCCATCTGGTTCTAAGTATACGTTGCTAGAACCATGAGAGCTAGTCAAGGAACAGCTATTGGAAGTGCTAACATACGATGAACAACTGTTACTAGAGTCACTATCTCTGTTTCTGCAAATGGGGTACATTTGGGTGGCATATGAAGAGGAGGTGATATCACAGAATTTTGAGTCAGATTCCCATTTAGGAGCATGATAAACAGGATCAAAATCTAGACTACGAGTACTATCTCGTTGTCTTGTGTCTACCTCCTGCTGATCTGAGTTGGCCATTTTGAAATGCCTCCACATGACATAGGACAAGAGTGCTACGATGCATGATATGATGACCAGAGCGGCCAAGGCACCAATAATGGCAAATGTAACAACATGACCTGGACGAGACGTAGACGAAAGCTGGTTCCCAACTGTTGGTTTGCTTATTGCATGTTTGTGTGAATTCAAGCTGACTGTTAATGTGTGATCTGGGTTTGAAAATGGTTCCATATTTATAACATTTTGTGTCAGGTTAATTAAAGAAGATTTTAATGTGAAATTGCCCAAAACGACCAAACAATAAAGTTCGCTTTCTATGTCTCTCTCACGCACGTCAAGGAAGGTAATATCTGATCTAAACGGAGTTGTTTGATTGATCTTACAATTGAAATTTTCCTTTAGCTTGATATTTTTGTTCCCAACAAAATACCACTGAATGTCGCCTCTATCGTGCGAAACAGTATTCTCCAAAGAACAAGATACTGTAAGACTCGTGTCGTATATTGGTGTTTCATCGGGTGTCTGTAATGTTATGCTCAAAGTAACGTTGTCCTGGTAGGGTATACGAGGTAAAACAGTCGGCCCTAGAACATGTAGAAAGGGGACAGTTGAGCTCATAGTGAAAGGTACGACGTTCACATGCGAAGAACCAATTGCCTGTCCTATTGAGTTGGAAACTGTGCAGATTATCTCGGCTTCCAGACCATCCTCAGGCACGACAACATGAACACTTGTAGATATTTCAGCCGTCTCCGAAGCCGAATCACATCCTACAAAAATTTCATCAGGTAAACAAGACCAGATAAATGTGAATTGGTCAGGATATCCATTTACCACACACAAGAACTCGATCGGATGATTTTGAAGGACTTCAGCATTCGAAGGATGAACAATTACGTTAGGAGCATGAGACACCTTGATAGGTCCTACGAAACATTGCAAAAGGCGCTCTGGAAATGCCATTTCACTCGTCACTTCGCAGACCAGCTTCTTCAAGTGCAGATCCTTTGTAATCGACAGGTCGTGTGACAAAACACGATAGACTGTCGTATCGCGATTAGGTGGAAATGGTAATATCGTCGAATCTGGAATCAATTTCCATCTCATATCAACAGCCGGGTTACTTCTGATGACTTTACAAAAGATATCTAGGACGTCGCCCTGTCGAAAAGGCTCAGGGTTTTGTGGACCACACGATAGGTCCTTCCTCGTAGGAAAATACTCTACTCTCAACTGCGCAAGACGAGATGAAAAACAAATATGTTGGTCTACGGAAGAACGCATGTCACATCTGAAAAACTGGACTGTTTTTACAACGTGTACAGTAATCACAGATATTACCGCATTCGTCTCTGAATGATAATGTTTAGAAACATGGGTATTGTTCATATCTGGATTGATATTCCACACGATGAAGTCATCCGACGGCTTTCTGGCGGTACATCTAAAATTAAAAACATCTCCTTCTCTTGCAACTGCAAAATCAGGTTCGATTGTTAAATCTCTGGACGAGCTTTCGCATGCACATGTTGTCACAAAGTGTTTCGTAGTCAGCAGAATCTTTAAAAAGATTGAAACTATAACATACGCGTGTTTTAAAAACATTGTCATTACGTCTTATATTCTTAGCACTTATGAGGGGTCTCAAGAAAAGAGACATTCAAAATGTGAATTGCTTGAAAGTAAGAAGACGATCAGTATAATGAGAACGCTGGAAGCATTTGGCTCATCGATTTGACTGACTAACTCGTCTTTGTTATATAAAGTCGGTCTAGCGTGCTGTAAACTGAAATCTATCTAAGTAAACTGCAAGTTTCCTGTTATGCGGAGGTATACATTGGTATTGTGTTTTTGACGTAAATCGATACTTGACATGACAAATCACACCTCTCTCTTGTTTGTGAGGAAATGAGTAACATATTGAGAGTACTTAACATTGATAATTTATTTTCTGAAGAGACAATTCTTTGTTCTCTAGAAAACAAATGAAGGTTTTGGTAGCTTTATTAATCAAACAACATGAATAACGGGGAAGCAGGGGAAAGTCTCCCAAGCCGGTGTCGCAGCAACTTCTGCCCAGCCGCTGGTCTTGTCCGTTCGGACCTGGGCCCCGTAACGCACAGTCTAGCGTTTGATTGCAACGACTAACGACTTCCTGCACATAATATTCAGTGCAATCAATTGCTAAATTCTAAAGGCATACGATCATTCCTTAAGCTTTGTGTTATGAAGCCAAGATCAACGGATAACAGGTTCATGTACGTCTTTGGTCCGCCTACTGCGGGTGTGGTTTCCTATCGCGGTCGTGGTCCGCACTCGTCTACGAGTTCTTTTGCGCACGAACAGGTTCTAGTAGTGAGAGATTTTCCGTTGTTGACAACTGGCATATACGCGATTGTTAAATTAAACATAAATTTACGCGATAGAGCAGAGTGACCACTTTCTAGAGACGAATTTATTTTAGGATTTATCTTGCAAATTATTCTTTAATTTTTCCCTCCATTTCACACTTTTTTTTCTCTCGCTCAGTTTCATTTTGTTTCATTGCAATTCTAATTTTTGCATTCGAATTTATCTGAGTTACATTCAATTTCATTGCGTATTAAATGCCGTCTAAACTAGTTTAGCTAGGGCCATTAGACTACCCAGGCTGGTCACTGACAGGTGGCTATCTCATAAACTCGGCTCCCAATTAACATAAGAAAACGAGGACCATGGGGACCAATGGTCACCAGTTCGGCATTGTTTGCTATATAGAGGGAACAAGTAGCTATAAGTAGTATAGTGGGGGCTTTGAAACGTCATTCTACCGTGTATATCTAAAGTTTGACTCGATTCTTTAAAGGGAGGCTTTACTACTTCAGCCAGAAGGGACTACCACACAGCGAGCCAGCGAGGTCATTGTGACAGGTGGCTATCTCATTAACTCAGCTCTCATTTAACATAAGAAAAAGAGGATCATGGGGGACTAACAGGCACCGATTCAGGAAGTTTCCTATATAGAAGGAGCAAGTAGCTACAAGTAGAACAGTGTGCCTTTAAAATAATTTATCTTTAGTTTTTTACATTTATTTATCTATTTTGTTTATTATAATTATTGTTATCATTATCTTCCTTTTTTTTTTTGTTGGGTGGAAGGGGATTCTCGCAGTATTCCCCTTTTTGCCAAAGGGTAACCTTATTCTATTTATTACATTCTGAAACATAATTGACAGCATTATTTTTTCAGAAATATTACGCCTGCCCTCATCATCATTTAATTTGAGCCTTTAACCCTTAAAAGGCCGGTCTATCATCATCACGACACAAGCTCATCACACGCTTATTTTAGATCTTACAAATATTAACACAGCCTCACAAGACCACAGATCTTACTGATTCCTCGAAAACCAGAATGGATTCTAACGGTCTGATGAATGGCAACATCGAGGAAAACCTTGATAAAGGCGTACCTCGCTAACTAGGCGTTGTGGCGTGCGCCTGTAATCCAGCTAACAGTGGAAGTTACAAACTGATTCAGCCGAGGACGCAGGTTCGAAGCTGAGTCACGTCTTTCGGATGGTGACGTTAAAAGTCGGTCCCCAGACGTAAATAATCATATCTGATTGATACACGTCTGTAAAAACCCAAATACACACACACACACACACGTATCATTTGAAGGGGTCAAGCTAAGCATCGATTCTAACAATCTTGTGGATGAGAACAACACCGGTATCCAAGGCGACGGAAGGCCACACCGGTGGATAATGCAAAATTCCAACCAAACGCAATCAATTCTTCTGGTTTCTATTTTGCTTCAAAGACTGGTCGTCTAGAAGCAGCAGCCACAGCATGCCAGAACAATCTCATCAACCAAGAAGAAGAGAGGAACCTCCTGGGGTGTGGTTTCTCACCGAGGTAGACCACTGGGATAACGAGAAGGAACGGGTTGCCGCGGTTACGGACAATTCTCTTTATTTGGTCAAATTTAATTTCATCGTGAATCAGATAAAGACCTACCGAAGAGTCATGTTCAGCACACTCAGCGCTCTTCAAAGGGGGAACTTCGCCTATCCAGAGAAGACACTTGCACCAGCACGTACAGGTGAAGGAGTTCGCCTATACTGGAGCAGTGGACGTCCATTGCCTGTACTTGAGAAGTGGAATCCATTCAGTGAAACCATTCCTTATTACACTCACTAGTCATCCTCTTTAGACTGATAATACAAGACAGGCTCAGAACTACCAGGTTGGACCATTCTACAACACTCTCCAGCAAGCAGTGACTACCAGCCTTCTGCTCACCACCCCAACCTCCCCCTGTCAGTCTCACAGTGGCACCCATTTAGCTCGGGATCTATACCTCGGTCTCCCCAGCATGGTCTATAGCCAGAGCAAACTTGGATTCTTCAGGGAGAGGGCCGGGGTAAGCTTCTAAGACTCAACCAATCAACCAACGTTTAAGATACACGTGTGAATGGAGTTCATATTATACAAGCATCTAGGTATGTGATAATATTGTCACTTTCATACCATTATTTGTGATCTTTGATTTTCCCTGTTAAAGATACAAATTTGAATGGAGTTCATATCATACAAATATCTTGGTATATGACAACATTCTCACTTTCATACTTTTAAAGTAGTCTTTGATTTTTCCTGTTAAAGATGCAAGTCTGAATTGAGTTCATGCTAAACATGTACCTGCGTATATGATAACATAGTCACTCGCATACTCTTAGTATAGTCATTAATGGTCCGTGTAGCAAAGAGGTTTGTTTCGTCAGGGAGGGGATAATCATACGTAGACACATTTGATCAAGTTACATGTACTGCTAAGTGAGAATGGAGCTAGAATGCTTTCCATGTAGTAGGTACATTATGAATATATGATAAGTTAGTTACTTTGATGTTCCTTGTACATGTATCTAGTTGTACCACTGTTTTCAGTTTTCACTTTCTTCACTCTCAACCATTGTTCATGATACACATGTACATTGGTACGTGTTCATGTTTATAGAAGTGAAAATGTTAATTATACTATAATAACATTTTCATTTTCAGACTTTGGTTGAAACTATCAGTGATCCTTGTATTCAAAAGGAGAGACAACTAGCTAGTATTCTATTACTTTTATAACTATTCATGTGATTTATGTCTTTAAAATATCATTATCATATATTTCTGAGTACTTCCAGCATCATCTAAATTACCAGCGTCATAAAAAGGCCGTCGATGACCTATGGTAAGCTGTACTTATGATATTCAAATGTTAAGACTCCTAATTCACCTTCAGTTAATATCACAAGGTTCGCAAGGAGAAATTTCGCTTTATAAAATCAATATGCCGACGAACGTTATTATAGGAAGTTATATTTATCAAGCCCATATCTGTTCCTCGTTGAGAATATGTTATAGATGTTGTTATCATACTGAATCCGGCTGATCCTTGCAATATTGTGTGGCGTTGTGATAGACCTTATTATTTTTTAAATTTGTTCTTTTCACAACAGTTTTGTACAGCGTTCAAATATAGGTTGATCGTGTTTTGCTGCAATCAAACTCTCTGGACCTGCAAGGCAAGTAGACAAATATTTGGATTTAAAGAAGAACATTCCCTTCTGTTGATAGTCCGTCTTTTGTTATCTTGCTCATGAAGAAACTGAGTATAAAAAAAACGATAACATTATCTTTCATATCTCTAGGACAGCTATTATGTGCAAAGCAAATAACCCCGGGCCGCTTCCCACTTCATCATATCGCTTATGTATTTCATTTGGGGAATATTTGGACGAATAACAAAAATTAAAGCCATAACACTTGACTCTTCCCCCCCCCCCCCC
>BEXV01001485.1:71847-84078 GCA_003118195.1 Hemicentrotus pulcherrimus
TTTTTTATCATCATGTATTAGTCAAAACATATTCTTTCACATGATTGGTAATTAGAGCTTCCATTTCATTTTTTGAAATTGGGGCGTTTCCAATACTGGTCTTTACCTTTAACAATAAAAATGCATGTAAGCTTCTTCAATTACCGGTTTTAAGTCAACTCTTTGTATAACAAACCCGTCCAGCCACACGACTTGTTAATATTACCAACAGTTTGGAGATTATTTGAACGCTTCCTATGTAAAACTTATATATTGATGTTTTGAAAACGATTGTCATATCGCTTATCAACACCCAAAAATGATAATTTTGCAAAGCTCTTGTGTAAATGCAGTGCAATCCTGAATAAAAGCCCTATTATTGTATGCCTATCGTTCAAGTCGGTACTAGTGTCAAAAATGAAAAATGAAACCGAAGTGAGTTATATTGGGGCTTTCATGTGCATCTCTGGTCTTGGTCCTTTTCATAATTGTTATTCGTAGAGCTTCCTCGTTGAAAAACCATCCCTAATTCCCTTTCCCTTCCGCCACCTCTAACCACCTTGAAATGCCGAAACGGAGCTGACATGGCGCATGCGAATAAACTATTAATGTCATCACCGAGTCCTTAACATGAAAGTGTTGAGAGAGTTCTTAAGTAGTTGGAGCAGAAGTTTCATATAAATAAACATACTATAGATATCATTATCAAAGATTAATTGCGTCAATTATCGTATACAATCTATGAAGCAAATTCTATATCTTCACATATTTCTCTCTTATGAAATGTCTGCTGCTCGCGTGCTAGCTTTGTGGGTATAGTTAATTGGCGTAGATATCCTTTAAGGCTAAGTCCACTTCAAAAATAATTTGCTTTTAATAGATGCAGAACAACACGAGAAACAGAGCACAAAAAACTGGGTAAAATCGGAATACCATTGAGGAAGTTAAGTTTTTTTTTTTTAAATATAAATAGTTTATCAAAATTCACATCTTTCATCGTTTAACTGAACAAAAGTATTCTATATTACTGCATCCACATAAATAGATATTACTATCAACTATAACTTGGATGCTTGGTGCGAGAAAATAATATTTTTTCGGGGGAAAATTAGAAATTGAAATTATCGATATAAAGATAACAGCTAGTGGAAAGTGAAAAAAATACGTTTTCATGTCATTAACAATTCATAACTTTCTTATTAGTTGTCCGATTTTCTCAACATTTTCGATTGGCTTGTCTGATTTTTCTGCTTTCTCTGAAAGTAAGTTATTTTGTGAGTGGACTTGCCAGTTAACATGTTGTCCCCTTTTTTTAACTTGTTTGTCCACTTTCATGTCAATTTGTTCGCTAGATTAGAAGTGCAGATAAAACCAGCTTGAAACTTCATACAAACTCACCGACTGTACATTAATGTTCTTATACCCCATTCACAGTGGTTTTAAAATTTATAGCGGCGTTGTAGCGGAGCGGCGACACCGCCATAACATCGCTACAAATGCATTCACAGTAGAAAAGTTATCCCGCTGCAGCAGCGGGATAAATATCATGTACCCATTCACGCTGCAGCGGGTCATTTTTTATTACCTCCGTAACAAACACGTGTATGCATGGCTCATGACCGCGAGTGACCCCACGGCACGGAAAAACGATGAGGCAAGCTTGCAAAAGGTAAACATGTCAAGTTGCTTTTTGTATCCTCGATGATATTACTTTTTAGAAAACTAGCATTTTTATTGCTTCCAGTCAGAATATTTTAATTGTTTGAAGTGTGAAATATTTGTATTTGTATAATTATACTATCTACATAATCCGCTGGTTACTTTATTTCTATTTCACTTTATGTTCCCCATTGCTGGAGAAAAGAGGTCAGTGATAAGTAAGTAAACAAATCACACTGTTTGTCGCGGTGTTATAGTGGAGAGCCTTCACACTGAGTAAACACCACGACAGCAGCGGGACTGTCCCGCTGCTGTAGCTAGGCGTGCCTAGCGATAGTTTGTCGCGGCGTTATCGCGAGGAGGTGTTATCCCGCGATAGTTTATAACGGGTCCGAGCCTTCACACTGAAGACAACACCGCGACAGCAGCGGGACAGTACGTCCCGCTGCTGTCGCGGTGTTTGAGGCCACTGTGAACACCCAATATGCTGTACGGTGGTTAAAGAAAATGAAAAACCAAGTTTTGAAAAGGTAAAAACGAGTTGGTCACTACAAAAAGATGATACACTGTTGGTTATTAAGGTGGAATAAATATTTGTGCCCCAATTTATTGAATAATTTTGACAATGATTTATTCCTTTGAAATAGATCTTAATAAAATTATACATTCTCAGATTTTATTGAAATATAATTTGCGAGTGTTTGTTTTGCGTGACTGCTAAAACATGTATGTGCTACTATGGCTATGGGCTACTAACCAACTAAGGGACCTACGTCCTTAAGTCATAACTGACACTGCGGAGGATTAATGCCTGACAAAAGGGCACTTATAGCTGATCGCCACGGTTTTTATTCTAGGGCCTGCAAGTAACGAAGCCATTGCATAGCCAATAAATCATGACTGTACGCAGCGGGGGCTACGGTGCGTCGCCGACCCCACAAATGTCCCCCCCCCCTAAAAAAAAATGCAATCAATTATAAATAATTCATTGCATTTTCCTCCGGTCCCTAACAGGAAAAAATCCTCTGTAGGGCCATTATTATGGTTCAAGGCATGCCCACATAGAAGATTTGTTTATGTTGGGGGTCGGGGCAAAATGCAATTAATTATTGATATTTCATTGCATTTTTATTTTATTTTATGTGTGGGGGCGGCGACGTACCCTAGCCCCCGCTGCGCAAAGTCATGATTCAGTGGCTAAGCAATGGCCTCGTTACTGTGAGCCACCAGGATCAAAACCCTGTCGATGTGCTATATAAGTGCCCTTTCTGAGGGATTAATCCTCATTACTGTCAGTTATGACTTAAGGACGTAGGTCACCTAGTTGATTAGCGTAGTAGCATACACATGCTTTAGCGGTCACGCAAAACAAACACTCTCAAATTATTATTCAATAAAATCTGAGAATGTATACTATTATCTAGATCTAATAGAAATAAATCAATGTCAAAAACATTCCATAAATTGGGTTAAAAGTAATTATTCCACCGTTATGACCAACAGTGTATATTAGAATGATTGATAAACTGGTGTAAACAGGGCGATTCCATGGAAAGTGTTGACTATCAAAAAAACATAAAACTCGGAATAAATGCTGAAAAATGTACGCTCCACTGAGGTAAATTTGGTAACAAACAATGAAGCTAAAAAAGTTTATTACCTTAAGTGGTATATATTAGTAGGAGTGACGTATATTTATTCACAATATTTTGTTGAAAGGTCAATAATGAGGGAACACTGTGGCAACAATTTTAGTCGAAATATCAAATATTTGGGTCTCTTTATTTCACACCACAAGCAGATTCTATAATTATAACAATGGTACTAATAATATTAAAAGCAATGATAATAATATCAATAGTGATAAAAGTCATATCAATAAAAGTAATACTAAAACATTATACTTACTGCAAAAACAATCACATTGCCTACTAGTGTACCCACTGCGCTACCTACGGCCGCCCCAAAAGGCCCACCTATAACAGCTCCAACTCCAGCGCCTACACAAGTTCCAGTTGTGACTGTTGAAATGGCCTTAACATAGATTAACAGAGAACAGGAATAGTTCTATATTATTTATTATTTGCTATTAAACCATGTTATTGTGGAAAGTTGAGCTAAATTTTAATCGATGATATTAAAAAACATGCACATCACAATCAGGTGTATAGTCTTCAACGCTGAGATTTTTTTTTTTTTTTTTNTTTTGTAACCTGCTAAGAAAACTTGTGTATGCTTGGGGCCTTGTGCAACCAGGCTACTGACAGCTTAAAGTAATGTTGGTATTGCGGATTAATCTCAATACAAAAGGATACAACATACGAAACAAGTCACCAAACACAAGGTCAGATGCGTCTACAAGATGATACTTAAGAAAATGTTTTAATTTATAGACACATATTTACCCAAAAATGTTACATAACAAGGTATCAATGACATGGAAAGGAAAAGTAGAAAGAGTTGGTCATATTAAAGTCACCAGTGTTTTCTTTACATCATCCTAAAAGTATTGCCAAAAAAAAATCATAAACATAAACATAATGTATAACAATAACAAATTCAAAATTACTTGATTGTCAGGATTGTAAGAGTAAATTAACCTTTTTGTTTTAAAGCAAACGATATGTTTTGGTATCATGTAGCACCAAAGAACCTAATATCATGCTCTCTACAAAAAAATCTTATTCGTTTTCCATAATCAAAATGTTTTATAATGATATCACACTGACATCAAGACTGCATTAAGACGCAACAACTTTTTGAAAGTCTAGAAAAGGTCAGGAATATCCGTTAATGAACCTGGAATTATGTTCACTATTTTATCCCATGTTCTCGTCGATCATTCTAACTACTATGTATATAGAATAATGTTCTTTTATCAGATCGCTTTTATCTTTACGGAAATATAATCATCCCCCCTCAGATTCTTATAAATATATAACAGAAGCAGCTGAGGGTGTGTAAACTAGATTACCTTCTCCATTTGCACCCTTGACAAGGAAACCTCTGCAAATAACAAACATAATTTTATATCGAATTTATATTAGTTACGAATATCGTATATACGCCGGGTACGGCAGCGCATGCTTGATAATACGTGCCACAGTTGCTTAAAGGTAATACAAAGTTTTGGAAAATTTTGAAAATTTGGTGGATAATGATTCTTTACAATTTTGATATATTTGGATGCCCCTGTGGATGTTTAATAAGCACTAACAAAAAATAGCCCCTAAAACACTTCTGCTTTCGAGAAAAAATGAAAATGAAAATTTATTGGTACTCCCGATAAATTTTGATAAATTTCAAATAGCGCATACGGCCGTACAATGGTAGCTGAGACCCTGAACATTTCAGAATATGTAGTTGTGATATATACCTACCAAACGGAAATAGCTTATCGGTCAAAATTAGTCAAGAAACATTGTTCTATAGCTTAATTAATATCTTGACCTTGAGAGGGCGCTATACAACATAAAGAGTTTGTTATTAATAATTTCATAACTTCAGACTCGATTTCAACCGCGACAACGATAACTGCATTTTGTAGGATTGCATATGCTTCCAATATGTTCATTTGAACCAAATTCATGACCCCATACCAAAACTTTGTAATACCTTTAAATTAAGTCACAAACAATTTGTGAGGGCAGAACTAGTATTTTCTTAAGCGCCGCGATGGCAATACTTTTTTTCTTCTCTTTTTGGAAGCTTTGCATTTTAAAGCACTTCTTTCATCTCAACATTGAGCCAATCCACTTCCTTCACTCTCTTTTCATAATGAAGATAATGCTGAAAAACACATAGTTTAGTCCCGCGATTTAGCTGCTCTCCAATATGATGGACGACCCATTTGAAGGTACATTTTTGAAGAAAGGGTACAAAAAAGGTCATTTGGAAATCACATTTCCAGAAAGTTCGTGTTCTGCCCTTTCATAATAGGGACTTTTAGATTCGCACGAAGACAATAGGTCTACGCTACGATCGACGTCCTTTTAATGCACTGCCTTGAATGGATGTAACACGTATCAGTCCACGCAAATCTAAAAGTCCCTAATGACTCCTCAATTAGGACAGAAGAGCCAGGAACAAGTTTTGTTGTTTAAAGTCATGCTTGCACTTCCATTATTTTACTAGGCGAATCTGTTCCACAGGCTGCCTGCCCTAAAAAAAAAAGAAGACGAAAGACTTCATGCATGGCTGATCGTCAACGAAACGATGTGTGTTGTTTGTTGCTACGGCAAGCAGCCAGTACAAAGGAATTCGTTTAATAAAATTATGGAAATGTGTTTTTCTCTTCGAAATTGATATACCTTTCGCCAAATGACTTTGTACCCTTGATTCAATTTTTGTAATCACTCATGCTTGAAATATGCATCACATGAGTTGCATCAAATGAAAAAGGGGGATCTAAGCTTTAAAAATATGTGTCATTTATTGATTATAATTGTGATTAAGTTATGATTAAATATCGCTCATTCTCGGTTTCGTTTTTCCAAGGACGCACTGTATATTTACACACATACACTCAGCAAAAAGAGGAAGTGGGCACTTTTGAGTGCTCAAAACTTCATATTGCAATGAAATGTAAAAAAAATTAAATTGATATCAAATTTTAAAATAAAAAATAATACTCAGCTAACATCAATTAAGATCTAGTCAAACATGGCAAAATTAAGAAAACAAAGAAATCAAGTCACGTTGTTAGAAGAGAATAACAAATTACGTAAACAATCAAATAACAATTGTTCAAGCTTAACGTTGAACAAAATGCAGGAAACTATCAAAGAATGTGAAAGGATTTCCCAAGAACTAGATATAATATACAAACAGATATGTAAAGGCTCAATAATCAGGTCGGAAGTCAAATGGTTTGAAAAAGGAGAGAAGAACTCTCTAAATATGTTGTGTCATTAGAAAAGAGAAATTTTGTAATCTTGCAAATATGCAACGACAAAGGCAAAAACTATAGAAAACAATCAAATATAAGAAACTGTGTATATCAATTTTATTGCAACTTATAGTCTAAAAGAAATACAACATTATAAATGAGGTTTTTATTGACTTACACAATCCTCAATTAACCGATGAATTGGCAGAATTATGTAAAGGCCAATTGACAGGAAAAGAATGTCAGCCTGTTTTCTTGAGTGTGCCAAATACAAAGCGCATGGAAGTGATGAACTGAATATTGAGTGTTATTAATATTTTTGGACAGAAGTTAAATGTCAACTTGTACAAATACGCAAAGTTGTTATACAAAATAAGGTGATAAAGCTAATTTATTTTTAATATTTTTTTTTTTTTTTTTAATATTTTTTTTACCAATCTCAATTCTTAACTGTGATAACAAGATTACTGCATAAGTCCTAGTAAAAAGACTCCAATAGGTAATTTCCACGTTAATTTCAAATGATGAGGTAGGGTATATCTAGCTAAATATATTAGACTGATTGAAGATATATTTCATTATGTTCATAATCACTCAAAGGATTTGCATTCTCATCACATTTTAAAAAGGTCTTTGACTGTCTCATTTGGGATTTTCTCTTTGAATGTTTACACAGATTTGAATAGAAAAAAAATGATTTGTGCAGATGGGTCACTGCTCTGTACACAAAATGTCAAAAGCAGTGTCAATGCCAATGTGAACGGTTGGTTAATAGAACAAATTTAACATAACAAGAGCGTGCGTCAGGGACGTCCTCTTTTGGCCCTTTTATTCATACTTAGGTATTAGCTATCAAGATACAAAACTATCGAGAAATCACAGGATTAACACTTTTCATTCAGTTGAAATGAAGATATTGGAAATTGCAAAAATTATAGTTGATGGCACAAACATCTTTTTGTTTATCTTCTGGTTAAGAGTTGAATGAGTCAAAAAATTCCACATCAATGGAGAGATCGTTGGTGAAAGCATTCATGGCATTCCATGAACAAATTCTGATGTTAACATATTAGGGGTTTACTTTGGAGAAGAAAAAAAAACGCACAAAAACTAGTAAATCACAATCGGAAACCCAACATATCAAAGATAGAAAATAAAATACGTCTTGGGAAAGCGAGACGTTTAACATTATCTGGTCAAATAACAAAAATCAAATCATTTCCTTGTTTCTCAAATTATATTCAAAGCTCAAATGATTTGCATGCTAAGCGTATTAAAACGCATTGATACTTTACTTTATTCATTTTTGTGGAATGGAAAAAAGACAAAATAAAAAGAAAAGTGGTTTGTATGAGATATGATTATGGAGGATTGAAAATGGTTGATTCAAATGCTCTGTTACAAAGCGTTATATCAAAGTCGGTATTGCGCTCCTTATCCCATGACAACTCAAACTGGAAAAGATAATTGATGGTTTCTTTAAAAAGATGTAGGAAATGTACACTATGTGTTGAATAGTAAATGTACAGAGAATGATACGATGTTTTGTTTATAGAAAATAAAAATGCCACAATATTACAAAAAGATGTATGTTCTTGGTTTGACCTTAAAGAGACAGTAGAAAGTAGTAGAACAATTTATTACAATGTATTGAAGTTAAAAATGAAGACATATGGTTTAAAGAGAAGGATGAGTTCTGGGAAGAGGTGAAATATAGTTTGTGAGCGTTATCATTGTATATTATGCAAGTGTGGAAGAACATCAGATAAAACATGATCCCTGAAAAGCATGACTCTTCAAATGCCTTCTTATTCTAAACATGGCATGTTACAGCTTAAAAATCGGGACGGGTTTTTTGCCACATGTTCGTGACATTCCATATATATACTTCTGTGTACAGCGCTAGTAACTTAACCGAGATTGTGCCAAATTTCTTATCATTTTGATGATTCCAGAACCATGCAGTACACACCAATACTTATATGCTAGATGATCAACCTTTTCTGATCGATTCCACATCGTTTCATTTACAAGGTGTCATTCTCTAGTTGGAGATGGCGGTCTCCTGCATTTTTCAATTGTGAAATTATTTGTCACCTATATTTTTTTTAAATGTCATACTTATCGAATTGATTAATATTATGATATTGATAATATATAAATTTCAACTTTCCTTTATAATATATGTTTCCTAGTTTGTATATTATACTTTCTCTGCAGAGAGAAATGCAGAACTAATATCAATCAATCATAAACAAAACAAAACATACATACATATAAACATACATATATTTATCTATATATTTCTCTAATGTTGACACTAACCCGTTCTTCACACAATGCGCCCAAATTATGCATGCATAGAAAACGTGATCAGATCATGATAGCATGAAGGAGATATACAGGTCAAAGTTCACATCATAAATGTAAAGCTGGCGAACGTGAAGATGACCTCCCAAAGACTAGTGTTTTGTCTTAGTTATAAATGATAATAAATATCGTTGTAAATAAAAATTTCCTTGTAATCTTTATTTGTGTCAAATAAATCTCATACAGCGATGAAAGTGATTTTCGAATTGCCAAACCAGTCAAATAGATTGGATGCATTAAAATCTAGTTCGGTTTAAGATTCCTAATACCACTGATTTATTGAATGATCGATGGATGGATGGATGAATGGATGGATGGATGGAATATTTAACTGATTTATTGAAAGAATGATTGGATGAATGTTTGATTCAATTGAATACTTGTTTCTAAAACATATATTTAAATAATAAATATAAGCTGCAAACTCGTACCAAAATCAGATAAATATAGATTTTAAAGTGTGTATCTATTTGTGGATGCGAACATGAAGGAGGCGAATAGGCATTTGTTTGTATTCGCCATAATATCGGTTATTTATTATTCTTTTAAAGTTCTGCAAATAGTCAGATTCAGATTTTTTTTTTTTTTTTTTTGACCTGTATTTTGTTTACAACCAGCAACATTGGCATTTAATGACATAGTTAACAATCTACACCTGTACATAATACCATCGAAAAGATAACTACATAAATACCATCAGTATTACAGTATAACAATTTAAATATATACATCAAAATTATAATGTAGACAGCGAATGAAATTTGATAGATGGGAAGTACAGAGAGAGAAAGAGAAAGAAATCATTTTTCGGTTAACATAATTAATAAGAAACGAATCGAAGCACTAAATAAAAGGAACGTGGAAGAAAGACTTTGAAGTGGAAAAATAAAGATGAGAAGGGCAACAAAATTGTTTAATGCGCCACTGACATCATCAGTTTACTATTCTTTATTCAACTGGTCTGCAAAGATCTTTGTTTATCGTTAACTATGCTTCAGCTACCCCCTCTAAAATGTGACAAATATTTAACATCTGTTCGTAATATCTCTTTCTCTCGCGCTCTCTCTCTCTCTCTCTCTCTCCCTCTCTCATGTGTCCTACCAAAGGCTAGCCTTTTGACAAGGCCTCGTGACTCTGGCTAAGCGGCTGAGATGAGTCTAGATACCCGGGGTGAACGCGGCGCGACCGAGTGACGACCGTCACGAGACGTTTTGCAATGTAGATATCACTGCTCCGCATGAATTATTCATAGATACATAATAGTATGCCAATATCGCCAACTTTGGATTTATTGACCAATCAGAACGGCGATCCAGTCCAACTCGTTTTCGTTCGATGTAGAGGTCAGAGGTCTAATTAGCCCGTACGCCATTCAGAGTAGACCATATGTTCGTATTACGAATAGTTTACTGTGCATGTGTGTCTGTGTGTGTGTGTGTGTGTGTGTGTGATGGATGGATATGCTGATGTCCGATGCGAGGATACGTTCGCTAATTGGACGCTACCATTTCGGTACCGAATTCCAGTCGGAAACAGGTGTCAACATAAGAAATCCACATCCAAAATGAAAAAGACTACTTGGAAGCGCTTCTCCATCTTTCGTTCACTCGGGTTTTCGCGATTAGTCTCGTTTTAGTCGCTCGGCGTCGATCAGACAAGTGGCCTTGTTTAAAGGCTAACCAAAGGCAGGATCAACACAACAGAGCCTTCTTGATGTGGAAGAATGTATACTACAGGGGACGAGTGTAATAATGATAATAATAATTTAAGATTTTTATAGCGCACATAAATTATCTGACTATTAAAAGTGACACTCAAGGCGCACATACAAGATTCACTACTAACATTTCAAATACAAACAATAAAGAAATTAAAGTTAACAAATTAATAACAAATAAACAAATCAATCGCCAAATGAAAATTACAGATTCAGTAAAAAAAAAAATAGAAATGGCTTCAAGTATGTTGATGAGTGTTAATCATACATTTCTATTATACAAAAAAAAAAAAAAAAAANATCGAAGCCGTGACCGACTTCGAGACATCCGACATATTTCGCGGCGCTAAAAATCCGCATTCAACAGAAAGCCACCAGTCAAAGCGCCACACAATGGACTAGGGAGAACGAAACTGCCAATTCAGTATTCCTTCAAAATCCCATGTGGTTTGAAACTCTTTTTGTATTTGACCAATATTGTTTATCGGTGAATAATAATGTGTACAAAGATATATTGTATATGTTTTTGTTAAACAATATGATATAACAAGACTGCATTTACCTTTACAATGAAGGTCCAAATTGCTTAAAAAGAAAAGACAGAAAGTCGTACAGTACCAAACATGACTTGATGTGGCTAATTTTCATACAAAACAAACAAGCATATCATCAAATATCTTGCACGCAGAACCAATAAAATTTACAGGCATTTAAGTTTCTGTGTAAAGTTGATATGGTTGATAAATAACTATGATATGAAATTTATGCGCAAACAGGTGGTTCAAACAAATATCAGCTGAATATGATGCACTTTTTCTGTATCTGTATAGATTATTGGTATCAGTAATTTATATATTTGAAGATGACCTCATCATCCAAATCATTTTTAGAAACAAATACACCGTTTAATTTCAAGATTGTAAATATGATAAAAGGTACAAGAGTCCCCGGCAATCATTTAAAGGACTATCAAGGACCTCGTTTAAAGGTCACTACGTACGTGCCCCCCACCCTCTTCAGTAAAGAGAGAAAATAAGAAGCATGTGCTAATAACCTTGATTTGTTCTTTCCTGACTTAGTATTTAGTACCCAAAACGGAGCACCAAGAACCTGATGACTTTTGCCCCCTACCTGAAACTAGTATTATAGTCCCTATGCAAAAATCATCTTGGTGGATAGAAAATCCTGAAAACACGCATTGGTTATTATAATTTTTGCATAGCTTGTGAGATTTGTACAGTGTGAAAAATAACACACAATTATTTATTTGAAATAATCTTCCCATCGTTTTAGCATTACATGCATTATTTACCGCCTATAAACATATTTAACATAATAATCGCAAGGTAAAAACATGTAATTTAAAGCTGCACAAACAATTTGGTACCCCACGAAAAAAGTTGCTAAAAATTCCTAGGTACGGCAATGTAATATATTTTTGACGGGGGAGGTGACCTAATTTGATATTGGGATACAAACATTGGCATCGTCATAAGTTTTAGTGAAGTAAACGTCGTCATGCAAGTTTCTTGAGAAAACAAGCGGTTTCATATTGATCTCTCAATCCGACAATGATCAATAAAGGGTAATTAGATCAATAGTCAAATCTGCCCCCCCC
>BEXV01001486.1:33304-48101 GCA_003118195.1 Hemicentrotus pulcherrimus
CCCCCCCCCCCCCATCACCTGATCTTTCGAGAGCAGTATGAGTCACAGTCGGGTTCACATCCCAAGTACATGTACATGTACATCATTATATGTACTATAGGTTTATGGTTGAATATAACGCTTTATTATATTCTTATATCCCTGGTGTTGTTTGTTGGTAAATGTAAGTCTAGATTTGGTTTCATGTTCATCTTCTTGGGGGTTTCTTTAACCCCTTCCTTTTCCCATCCCCCTTTATACATTCCCTGAAAAGCAAATCACTTGTCGGTTATCAGTCAATTTGGGGTTAGTCTTTTGATTGATGAGGCTGAGGTACTGTCAAACCAGAAGTTTTGCGACCTAAAACTTTCGAGAATCAGAGCAGATAGGCGACAACCTTTTTGGCCGCATTTAATTTTTCGCAAATCTGGACTCCTTGCGAAAGTCGCACACACAAAAAAAAAACCTGAATAAACCTGGGATTTCATTATTATTTCAAATGGAGTGTACCGTCAAATGGTACTTTTATTTTTCTGTGTTTTTTTTTTATTCTTGGCAACCATTTCCTAAATGAAGTAGCCCCTTTTCTTATGGCAAACATAAAGTGGGCCACCATAAACATGTACACGTGGGATTCACATGTTCCATAATTTTCCTCTCTCCTTATCTTCTGAGGTTATGGTACCATCTCGTTGTCTCATGTTTCTCCATACGGCTTTGTACCTGTTTGGCAATTCAGTTTGCATGAACAGGTTTATTAACAGTTTTGGGATGCCCCTCCGTATGTACCCATGCAGTTATACACATGTTTTTTTCTCTGGAGCTGTATACTTCAAGTCAATTAGAGATTAGACAATGCATTAATGAGTTCAATATTACTTTTCCTTAATATCTGAAAAATTGCATTCATGTATGTTGGACCTGACATAGCAACATATTGCATGACTGGGAAAATTGACTATTTGCACATTTTAAAGATACTGTGCAAAAAAAAGGGTTCTCTTATATAAAGGTATATCTTGTAAACTAACTGTAGTTAAAATTGTAGGGTCTCTTCGCATCATTGTCTTCTATTATTGAAAAGAGATCAATGGGCATTGACACATTATTTTCTTTAAGTTCCTCTAGCTCCCGGCCAGCAGGTTCATAAAGGGCTCATTTGAGTGTTGGTGTCAAACACTGTGTGCAAACATGCATTCTGACATTAATAAAGATAAATACAAAAAGAAAAGAAAAGGAAAGAAAAAACAAATACGGGCTGATAAAATGTACTCATATACATACTGGTACATGTACATCTATCTCAAATTAATTTGTGTGAGTATACAATCACAAGAAAAATTCCATGGTGTACGTGCAACAAAAAGAATGGACAAAAACATGTGCACAGGTCCATGAACTTGAATCATGCATTAAACGGCACATTTGATACGTGTGCAATTACAGGTACATTAACAATCATCTTTTATGTGAGGGTAATCTACTTGAAGACATAATGATGCTTTGCCTGAATATAATGTATTGACATATCGATACGTTGCAGTGCTATGCTGAGGTTATTGTTTACAACATGTATATTGATTTTCAATTGAGTGTAAAAACGACAAAAGAATGGTTAGAAATATATTATTAACTGCTTAGAGCCAGAAGGCCGGGTGTTTCTCTATTTCTGCTGGAACCAGAAGGGCGTTTTAAAACCCATATGATTAAATTATCATTCCTAAAACACCTGTCAAGATTAGTAGTCAATTACATGTGCATGTATCTAGCTTTTACTCGATGCTTTAATATTGAAATAAATAGAAATAAATAGAAATAAATGAATTCAAAGGATGTACCCTTAATCAGCATTATTGTGCTGTTGTAATATGATCTTGCATGATGAAGCAGATAATGAGCTATTTTAGCTCAAGAGTGACAATTGTGTGTTTATGGTGAGCAAACATTTTGAATGTTTACTCACTTGCTCAAACATTGGACGAACAAGACAGCGTGCATAGCGACAGATACATTGTAGCATGACTAAGCAAAATTTGCCTTTTTATAGGAGGTGGGGAGAGGGTGTTGGAGTTATATTGATGTATAGTTTAATTGATTGCTGTCAAGTATATGAAGCCCCGTTCACATAGGCCGTGGTAAACTTCTGGGATGAATATTAAAACATAGTGCGCTTCACCTCTCTTTATCTTATAACACATAGAAGTGAGTTCACATAGGACCATTGTTGCGCCGTGGTAGTACTGTATATATCCTTGGTTGCACTGCATCCACTGTTTTTCATCTAGACTTACCATTCATTTACATGTTAGAAAAAAAGGGCATGCTACGGTGAAGCACACAGTGTGAACAAGCTTTTAGGTATTGAGTCGATCACTGTATACATTAAATATGGATATCAATACACTGAGTGCTGGTATCCGCCAGGTTCTATGCTCATGTATCTCTCTTTGTCTATATGCAATCCTGCCAATTTTCATTTTGGCAATTCCAACCTGCCAATCATTTATTTTAATATACATGTACGTCAAGCAGTTTTGAATTAATGCAGACCTCACCATTAAGGCATAATGTATAATTGTAAATACCCTCATGATTACCCTCTGCATTATGAGACTATAACAAGGCTGATAGCATGTATTGCATTGGCTCTGTAGTGCAGATGCTTCGGACGATTGAGACATTGTACAAAAACTATGAAGAAGAAAAAAAAAACACTGTTTTTGCTGTAATGATCTCTGCTGATGGAATTACTAATGTCTCAGCAAAATATAAAGGACTGATTACTACAGTAGAACATATTGTTGTTATCTCACAAGGCAAATAGCTATTAAGATCATGTACATGTGTAGATATCATATTATCATATAAGCATGCACTTGGCCCTTCATTTTTTTATGATAATACGATTATTCTGATTGATGTATTTGTACAAGATACATGCATATATGAACGTGTGATTTGATCTTGTTTGTCAGGGCTTTTTATCTAATATTATTTAGAGAAGGAGGGTGGGTGAGTAGATATTATTATGTTATTGTGACATATTGATAAGTTAGAATATTTATGGCTAAGAGTTGATTTGTTCTGTTTTTGTTTGTTGTTGAGGAGTCCACTCAAGCAGATCCACGGCATGGACATGTCAGTCACTTCAATTTTCCCCTCATGAAACATCTCATTAAATCATACGCAACAGCAATAAACAGTTGTTGTTGTTATTGTATGTATTTATTTTTGGTTTGTGCTCACTTTGACTAAAATCTTTGTTTTGATAATTTCTCCCAACTTTCTCTCTCTCTTTCTCTTTCATTTCACTGTCCTTTTCTCCTTTCTTATATACATCTTGTCTCTCATTCTCTTTCACTCTCTCTCTTTCCATGTCTCTCATTCTGTTCTACCCCCTGCAGACAGCTGCTCGTCACAGATGCTCGTACGTGATGGGATTGCAGGAGAGCGAGTTCTTGTCGCAGGGCGGAGATCGGGAGTGGCTACAGGGGCTGGAGCACGTACCCCCTAAAATCCAAGACCTCTACGAGCTAATCAAACTCCTTTCGCATCGGCCGTGGCTCATCACGCAAGAATTAATAGAGGTAAATTTTAGAGTAAGCCTATGATATGAAATTCTCCAGAGAAAAACCAGGGAGTGGAGAATGTGCATACATTGTGTGCAGGAAAGCCTGAATCCGATAGCCGGGGTAATAATATGATTGCAGGGCCTTCAGGGAGAACAGTATGAATACTGATGAGGCTACCCTGGGTAAACAAGACATATTATTATTATTATTATTATTATTATTATTATTATTATTATTATTATTATTATCATCATTATTAAAGCTATTATCTGTGAGCAACCTATTGAAAAAAAATGAACATGAATTAGGTATTTATGATAGAAATATCTCAGGGGAGTTTTGCCTCCCCCCCCCCCCCCTTATCATGTATGACCTACAGTACACGTATTAAAGGTTAACAATGTAAAATAAAATTGATATAAAACGAGAGGAAACATGTGAATCCCAGCTAGTTTATCAAAATGATATTATAATAGAAACATGTGTGAAGTGAAGAACTGTGGTTTATTAGACGTTGAACCCAGAACGTTTTGAATTCCCTTCTAGCATGAAAACCCATCCCATGTGTACCTGCCAGACAGCGAATCTAAATATAGCAAAGCAAATGCAAAGTGCAGTTCATGAGACCTGTGAAAGTCTTTAGGATACAACAAACATTATTACACCACTACTACTAAGGGTTGCTGTTTGATACCATAGTAGTGACTGGTATAATGTTAAAGACTCTTGTCACGCGCTGCTTGTATCGGTTAGGCTTTCTATTGTTTTTTTGTTTTTTTTTACAGACACCCATTAAACTTTGAGAGGTACCACTACCAAATATTTTTTCCAGATAATGCAATGAAGTGTCTGGCCTCATTGCTATGACTATTCACAGGCTGTAATATATACAGGTGTAAATATATTTGCCAAATAAACTTGCCCATAAAATGTATACTCTCATGACTCCGTACTTGAACGTTAAGCAAAATGTTATTCATTTTTATTATCTTAAGGTCAACACAACATTTGGTCTGTTTAGATTGTATTTCTAAAGAATACATAGAGAAGATGACATTTGGGTTTCAGCATTTTGTTCCCTATTCAACCCTTCAGGTATTTGCAGAGGTTATGATGTGTGTAAGGTAAAAATGTATCGGATAACAACAGGAATTTTTTTCTCATAATTTCTTTTTCTCTCTGACAGAAATTACTGAAAGGTCCACACAATTGGACGTTATCGGAACTAGTCCAAGCCTGTGTCCTCATCTCCCACTTCACATCACTACCAAGCTTCATCTACGGATGCGGCATTAACCCTGAAATCGACATGGATGGAGGTCACACGCTGAGACCGCCCTCTTTGACGGACGAGTCAGGTCTTTCAAATAACAAAAAGCCAAATGTAAGTCTGAAGTAGAAAGTGTGGTGTAAAGAAATTTCATCAAAAATGAGGGTTTAGTTATGGGAGAAGGGAAGACAAAAACAATTGTTTCCAAAATTTACACAGCATGTGTGAAAGCAACTGCATGTTTTAATATTATTATTAATTTTACTATATGTGCAATGTATACAGATTACGTTCTTTTTATCTCTTTCTTTATAATTTGCTTTCAGTGATCAAGAAATAGACTTCTGTGTGTAAATCATTGTGGGAAACATAAGGCTGATTGCTTTTCGTTTTACTTGTTAGTAATATGTTACAAGTTACAATTGGCTAAAGGGCTGGTTGTGGCTTCAACAATTATTTTCCAAAATTCAATTGCTTTCATATGTATACACAAGTAAGTAATCGTCCTGTGTCATATTCAGGTCACATACATGTAGATGCAAAAATAAGAGATTATGGGTCTCAATGTTTGATTACTCAACACATTCTCTATACCCATATTCTGTCGGAACCCTTACATTCACGCATGAGATTGGCAGAGCAAACACATATTTTACATCATAATATTTCATGCTTCACAATTTCAAATATGAAGAGAGAAGTCAGTCCACAACTCATCCCTTCTCTTCCCCACCTTGAGTGCACAAAGTAGGTGGAGGAGTATCGCCCTCAGGGAGTGTACGTGCTCAACAGGGAGAAACTCAACACCAGGCTCCCTCATCCAAGTGATCTATTGACAGATATAGGGTTACCAGAGGGCTGTGGAAATTTTCGCCTTCTATCGTCACCTTGTTATATGTAGCTGGTCATCATTACATGGTCACACGGTTCTTGAGAATAGTTTCAAGTGGTCAGACCTGTCTTAGTGACCACCTCTCTGTAAAGGCCACCTTGTTATACATTATGTATGTCTGTAGCTGGTCATCATGGCATGGTCACACAGTTCTTGAGAATAGTTTCAAGTGGTCAAACCTGTCTTTAGTGACCACCTCTCTATAGAGGCCACCTTTGACAGCTGTGGGATTTGTCACCTTCTAAATAGGATCTTCTTACATTTAGTAGACCCTTAGGCCTTAAAAAAGAGAAGTTGTAGTGCCAAAACATGGGTCAGTCGGTCAGAAATCTTTTCTTGTCTTTGGCTCCCTCTTTGTGCTGTTTTTTTTTCTCTAGTTATGAATGCTTAAATATTTTTTTTTCTTCTAAAAAAACAGTAAAAATAAAATTGACCGTAAATATCAAGATTTGTGGGTCGGTCGCAAAGGGCAATACAACATTTTTTATTTTTGTTGGCCTTATGGCATGATTGTGCTTTTCTTTGGAAGTGCTATCACCGGTTCTATATGACCCAGCAGTAATCATGGTGTGTCAGAATGACCTGTCTAATAGTGACCACCTCTCTGTAAAGGCCACCTTTGACAGATAGAGGGCTACCAGTAACAGGGGGCTGTGGGAATCATTACCCTCTAATCGGCACCTTGTTACATGTAAATCGAGTCTTGTAAACAGTATTCTCTTTATGTTGTATAGCTCCCTCTCAAGGTCAAGATATTAATTTAGCTATAAAACAAAATTTCTTGACTAAAATCGAACGCTTACATGTAGCTATTCCCATTTGGGAATTATATATCACAACTACATATTCTGACAATTTCATGGTCGCAGATACCATTGAACAGCCGTAGGCGGTATTTGAAATTTATCAAAATGTACCAGGAGCATTAGTAAATTTTGTATTAAATTTTTCTCGAAAGCAGAAGTGTTTTAGGGGCTAAATTTTCTAGTGCTTATAATCCACAGGGGCATCCAAATATATCAACATTGTAAGGAATCACTATTCACCCAATTTCCAAAATTTCCCAAAACTTTGTATTACCTTTAAGGAAATTTTATTATCATATTTGTTATTGTTTCAGGAGGAGTCTGCAGGAGGGAATGTAGAGGAGCTGGTTCAGAAGATGAAGAACATTGAGAAGCAGAGCGATACAGAGGACTCTCAAGAGGAGAAAGTCAAGAAGTTTGAGAAAGTTAGGGAACAGAGCGGCAAATGTAAGTAAATCCATCATACATTGTAGGTGTAGTTGGCCAGGGTAGGGGGTTGTCTTAGGTGGTAAAAGCCCTATGTGGGTAGATTTTCATTTTCATTTTTTTTTGGGGGTGGGGGGGGAGAGGCATGTTGGTCTGGAGTATATGTCTGAAAATCTTTAATTCCCTTTGGAATCATATTTTTTTCATAGGCTTGTCATGTATTGTTCCCTTTGTCAGAAAATACTCTGATATGAGCAAGATTTAATTGTACTTCTTTCAGGTGCAGGGCAAATAGGGGCACTTTGGACCGAGTTAGATGTATAGTTATGTTATTACAAATATTGGGTATTGTTTGAACCTATTTAGCCTTACATGTAATTAGTAACAAGGTATGATAATGAGGGCAAGTGAGAGTGATAAAGATGCCTTCGTTATCTTGCAAAGGTAAGATTGGAAGATGCGAAGTAAACCATCCAGAATAAAGGATGAATGGACAAAACTTTTATCGATTAAATCTGAGGAAGGACGACACCTGTCAGTCATTCCGTAATTGCTCAGACGGAAACCTGGCAGTGGACCTACCAATGATCAAGATCAAATAGAATATTCCGCATCATAAAGAACGATTCTTTGTTGACATGCCGACTCATGATGATGTCATCTGTGAAGTCATGATTGGAAAAAGTACAAGGGTTGGGGTTGGAGTGCACATGGCTAGCAACATCACATTGGTATTAATGTTAGCAACAAAACATCGGCAACTTAAACTTAGCTACACCAGTCAGCCTGGTTCAGACATGGCACTGTAAACAGGCCAAAAGAAAAGAACATTTCACCGTCAAGTGTAAGTGCTTCAAAGGTGGTGGTGTAAGCATTTGAGTTAGCTGCTGGCAATGAGGCTCCTGCATGTGTGCGTATTCTGTTATCTGCGCGGTATGCCATGCAGGTTTTCATGTGAGCTATGTGCATGTCGTGTTATTTTTGCATGGGGGGGGGGNTATGGTTGAAAAGGCTTTAGCAGAATAATAACAACACCATTAGCAACAGAACATGAAAATATGAGTAGTAAGCTAACAGCTCAGCAAAATAAACTTTAATTGAGCAAAAAGGAATCATGCTAGTAACTAAAAGTGAAAATGCATTTTATTTTGATATTTTCATCACAAATATGAACCGTCCTCTCAACAAAACAAAAAAAAATCATATGGGGGAAGTACATGTACATTTACTCTTGAAAATGATGTAGAGATAAAAGCTATAGAGAAGTGACAATTGATCAATAAGTTTAGTTCTCTAGAAATAGCATGCATGGACATTGTTAAAATTGTAGCAAGCATGATATGCAAATAGCCAACGGCCAAGTTTTACAATCGATATTCCTATCTGCCGCAAATCGCCTCGGGGGGCCTGTGTGGAGCGTCTCCATCCAGACCTCGAGCCGCATTTAGACACTTGACATTTGGCTGACTTGTTTATTCAAAGCTGCCAAAACATTCAATGGCTGTTTAATCCTGCATTGGCATGTTGGCCGGACCAAGTGTCTAGGCAGCCATTAAAGATGAAGCTGAGTTCTTGCCGTGCAATGGGATTGTGAAAGAAACTCTGTGGTAGCAGTTTAAAAGGGTGGAATAAGTAGGACATAGGAATCGGTATATACTGTAGGGTTTTTGGATTCATTAGATTGGTAGGAAATGGACTCAATCTTTATCATATCGCGTGTTCTGCACACAGTAATGGGTACATGGGACTATACACACATCAGGAATTAATGTTCCTGGTATCGCATCGCAAATTGCTGTGCATTTTTGAATGACCGCTATACAAAATATCTTTTGTGTAGCAGTTTTCTTCCATAGAAATGTACAGAATTTCATTTGAATCATTTATCCATCAGCAGAAATTGCTAATAAAAAAATTTGAGGAAAATTATTCCCTGCACATGTGACATGAATGTCTGGTCCAAACTTTCAGCTATTTCTCACCTGTATTTCTTGCCCTCCAAATATAAGGGCATACCGGTATGGTAATGATAATAATAATTTTTTTTGATTAAAAAAAAAAACAAAACCTTTGCAGGGATGTTTCTTCTATGATATTCTTCCAAACTAAATTTAAAAGAATAAGAAGGCCCTCAAATTTGTTTGTTTAATCTAACAAGAACTCAATGTCTCTTTAATAATCCACAACTACCTGGCATATTTGTGCACGTGTCTAGGCAGCCAATAAGAGAGGGCGGTGTAGTACCAAGGGCATTGGCTGCCTGTTCAGCCTACCTCATCCTTAATCACCCTTGTTCTCCTTTGTGTCGTTGCGGTCTCCAAAACATTGCGGTTTTCTTGAAGTTGAAGGCTTGCCAAGTGTAGCACCTCACCTGGTGTCTGTTTACAAACATGGCTTAGGCCTATATATGTATACCCCCCCCCCCTCCAAAAAAAAAGGGGGGGGGGGGACAAAAAAGAATGATAGAAGGAGGAGAAGGGGGGGGGGCGGGATATATCAAACACTTAACCAACATTAACACAGAAAACTAAAGAAGAAAGAAAGAAAGAGAAAATGAACAAGAAAAGATAATGGTCATTAACAAGCAATTGATCAAAATAACAAAGAAATGTAGTTATTTAGAGGGTGGTACAGTGAACAACAAGATGAATCCCTGATAGCGCTCATATCCTCAATGCTAGTCATCAAGGCACTGTAATATTAACTGGCTCCTACATGGCCATCGATTCCGGTGCTCACAGCATTGAAGGAGTTCCTTCCTACCAGTACCCATTTAAAACCTGGGTGGAGAGTGGCAAATATAAATTAAAGTTTTATGTTTATGAATTATGATGTCATTCTGAAAAAGATTGATGTATTTCATTGTTTTCTCATTTAAAAAGTTTGTATACCTCATTATTGGGACTGTGAGTTTTAAATCCTATGGAAATATTTGTGACCATGTTGACATTTGATGAGCAGCCTGACTGAGTTTGACCTTCCTCTTGCTCAAATGCATAATTCTGACCACAAACTCGGTATGTGCAAGCTGGACATATGCACTCTGTACATGTACCTTCAAATTTTATAACCAAGGGACATGGCAAACGTGTGATTTCGACTGATAAAGGTTCTCTTTAAGTTTTGAAGTAAAGTGAGCTTTCATTTTGGGATTTTAAACCAAACAATTGTATTGAAATTGTGCCATGCATTCAGTCCAGTATATAAATTGGTGAATAATTTAATTGTAATACTGTATGCTTGAATCCTAGAGAAAAAAAAGAAAGTAACAATTTGAAAAGAGAGGGTACATGAAGGTGCATGATTCACAGTCGCCATTGTCCAATCAGTATAACGAGAGTGGATCAATGCTTGGAAAACCCAGCACATCAAATTGAATTTTCACCATAATTGGTCATTAACCCTCATGTGGTTGCTGTTTACCATGGCAACAATATGGTTGTCAAAATATTGACTTGAAAATTAGGAAGCTTAATCACTTTTTCCCAAAATTGTAAGGGAAAACACATTTGGGGATTAATGAATACCGATAGAAATTCAAAGTGATACTAATCCAGTGGTTTAAGCCATTTGTTTGTGTGGTAACAGGTGCAATGGTGGGTGTCAATCTGTGGATATGGTGTTTACAGGATTACATATCATCACTATGCATGGGACAAGTGGAAACTGGAAAGAAAATATAGTCATTATAGAGGGTTGTTTCCAGGGTGTGTAATTTGTTAATGAGATATAAGTTGCTTGTACCCCCCCTCCCAGTTTCTCTTTCTTTTGATTCTTTTCACTGTCTACATGTATCATCTCTCTCTCTTTCTCTCTTGAAAATTGTGTCACCTTGGGAGTTTTCTTATGAAATTTGAAATTACTTGACTAGTGGTGTAATTTTAATTTTTTATACAGTTTAATTTCAGAATTGTTTCAATTGGTTTAAATTCATAAATGTTCTTGTCTGATCTTCAATATAAAACACTACCCCTCATATACAGAAAGCTACTATAGTACATACAGTTAGGGGGAAAAAAATTGGTAATAATAAAAAAAGCATATACGTTTATTTCTCATTGTAAACCCTAGTACTGCCAAGGAGTCCTGGTTCATGCGGGGAGAGGGAGGACATCACGCCATTTGTCCAGGATCCCAACTTCCTCTACGAGGACTTCGCCAGACGGGGGGCGAACTCGCAGTTCCAGACCTTCCGGGCCCAGGACTACACCTGGGAGGACCAGGGCTACTCGCTGGTCAATAGGTACTATCCAGATGTCAGTCAACTTATGGATGACAAGCTAGGTGTTGCTTACAACATGACCTACAACACGTGAGTTATTTCATGCTCTCTTTAGTTTTCTTGGATGTGCTACAATGGTAGGCATCACTGCTGTGAGATTGAAAAACACTTGCTTCTGTTTGTCTTTTAGAGATTGGCAACTTCCACAATGCTTTTTACATTTTGTGGAATCTTACTTTAAATTTGAATTGTTATGGTAAAAGTTTTGTATAATGGCACAAAACACAAGAAATTCTTCTGTTCATTTGTTTTCATATTAACAACTACGCAGATGTGTTAACTTGAAAGGGCCTGCAAAACAAATTGGCATTAGTACTCTTCAATTCTATCAATTAAACACCAGTAAACATTCAGACAAATTGATTTTGAATATTTCTCTTTTCTTTCACTAGAATGGGCCATAAAAAGCAAGTGGACACATCCCTGCTGAGGCGAGCCATCTGGAATTACATCCATTCGTTGTATGGCATACGGCACGACGACTACGACTACGGGGAGATCAACGAACTGCTCGATAGGCAACTAAAGACGTACATCAAGACGATCGCTTGCTATCCAGATCGTACCACCAAACAAGATTATGACAGCTTTTGGCTGGACTTCAAGCACTCAGAGAAGGTGAGCAATCATGGACCTTGTGGCCTGAATACTCGAAGATGATTAAGATTTCCATGAAATCCCCTCTTGATGGCAATTTCAGTTACTTATTCTTTTGACTGTAGAAATCATTTTCATATTTAATTGCTATGGTTGCACTTTTCAACATGATAATGCCTATTAAAGGCCATTGAAATTGCCCAAAAGTTGAATCCTTGGACATCTATGCGATCGTTTTAAAGGAGTTGAAATTGAGACTTGATCTAAACCAGTTTTAAACCGCCAACGGGGACTAGAACGAGAAGAACTTTCAAATTACGATTCAGACAAACTGCTTTCTAAATTCTTAATTGAGGAACAACTCATTATAAACTAGAAAACTTTGAATAAGACAGATTTTCATTGATTTTCAAGGGTGGGCCCGATTCATGAAAGGGTTCATGCTGCAAACTTGTGCAGTTGACCAGTTCGTGCAGCTATTGATGTACACTTTTCCCAAAAGAGCCTTATGAAGACTGTACTTTCTAATGGATTAATTTGTTTTCTTCATTACCTTTGTGTGTTAGGTCCATGTCAACGTGATGGTGTTAGAAGCCAGAATACAGGCCAGTCTACTCTACTGCTTACGAGCCATCATGAGATACATGACATGACCTTTTGACCTCCTTGAGGTCAACCGCAGCTAGAGGTCAAATACAGCTCTGAAGCTTGCTTCATGATGCTCTGTAAAGTGCAAAGTACCGAACAATTTGCATAAATATTTCTCGTATCATTTGATGCTGTCCGTCCTGTACTCATGCCGTACCCCTGCAACTCTCGCTATTGTACTCCCGCTTGTCTTTGTGCCAGTGTAGGCAGCGCTTGAGGACCATTATCTGCTCTCTCCAATGTGTAGGAGCCTGTATAGAAAACAAACGTGTGCCCTGAACAAATTTTTGTAGCGGTGCTTTTCCTGTATATCAAGTCTCATGATGTGTGTAGGATACCAAGGTACTGGAGTGCTCGAGAAGGCTTTGATCAGAGAGAGACTTGGTGAGAACTTGGCAATAACTTGTGATGGACGCGGTGCTGTATGGAATTAGACGTGGATACCAACGATTGCTGATGTTTACTAGAAACATGGTGGAAAGTAGTGTGTTTAATGCTTCATGGGAGGTTCGAGATGGTTTTGTGAAGAGCAGGAACTGAACTTATGGTTGATTTTTGTAACCTGTCCGTAGTAATCACTTCATCATCACTTTACAAGTAGTCTACTAGTCTAATGGGGGGGGGGGGGGGNGGGGGGGGGATACAAAATGTAACTGTTAAAAAAGTGACAGTAAATCGGCATGTACTTGGTGCCCCACCTCTTGAATCATTAGACTTCTTTGTTGCAATCACTAAATCCACTTTCAACCCAGCTTTGTGCAAAGGTGACCTGTTAATATCCATCCTGTGTCAGCTTTTATTGTGTGAAGTATTGCACAAAGAAGAGACAAAAATCTTTAGATTTGTTACATTGGACAGAACTAGGTGTCGTTTCCAGAACAATTGGAATTCCATAACCCAAATAAAATTCAACTTTTTATGCATGATGCTGCTGATGGTTTAATATCAAAGTTTTTTAATAGCTTAATGCATTTCTATTGCTGCTCTGTTCGCTCTAATCTCAAACCCAATGAACGTTGCTGACTAGTTCTGGATCTGTTTAGCATTATGTATGTATATATGGCATTGTCGCTAAAAGTGTGCACATTGACCAGGGCTGTGAAGGCAACCAAATTGAACTTTAGAGAGACTGAAGAAGAAGAGAACTTTGTACATAATATGTTTCTACTGTTACGGCTTTGTTATATGGAATTCAATATCTTTTGCAGTATTTAAAGGTTTTTCTGAAACAGTTTTTTAGCAGTATTTTGATATTATCACAAGTTACAAGTTCAAAACTAAGAAAAAAGATCAAAGAAGTGCTTTCATTAACAACAACAAATCAAATCAAATCAAAATTCTCAATGATATTTTGGAATTCAAACAGTGCTGATGAAGTTGAAGATTGTCTTGATACTAGCCTCCTTTTCTGGCTTGCAGAGGGCTTAGGATTAGGGTCGTAAAATCACCCCAATGCGAACTGTTGGGAAAGAGCGTGTGTAGTGTTGTTTAATCTGTTAAATTCATCAAGAAGTTGCTTGTGAGTTGTGAGTGGTTGTTACCGGCCAGCATATCTGTATACCAAAGAATTTGAGGGCGAGCTAGTGTATGCAGTCAGACCACCAATTCTCTGTCTAACCCTGCACTCAGTCTTACCGCAGCTGCATGTACAGTACATTTCTTTCACTCTTGTGAAGAAGCAGACGGCAGCTGATACAAAGACTATACTGCGTATGCTGCAACGATTTGGTGAAGTGGAGGTGGATTTGACCTGCAAGTATTACAATGTTCAATTTGTAAGCCCAGCCAAACTTGGCTCAGCCCGGTTATTTTGTGGACTTCATTGTATCCTGTTACTTGTAGTGCACAATGTGGAGAAGGGTCATAGAGGTCACAGAAAGGTCATGGGGGGTCAAAGAGGACACCGTGGTTCTGACTGCATATCATTTTT
Source organism: Hemicentrotus pulcherrimus (assembly GCA_003118195.1). Taxonomy (NCBI): domain Eukaryota; kingdom Metazoa; phylum Echinodermata; class Echinoidea; order Camarodonta; family Strongylocentrotidae; genus Hemicentrotus; species Hemicentrotus pulcherrimus. Next base: position 47,707 of record BEXV01001486.1, read on the forward strand.
AGATCGGGAAGATGAAATGTATACTACTGTTCATTTTTAATTTATTTCTTTATTCATTTTTTATTTATATCATCGTGAATTCATTTTATCTATGTAATGTGCCATACATGTAGTAATCGAAACTATTGGCTGTTCAGTGATCGGGCAGGGTATTGACAAATTAGGATATATGCATACTGTTTTGTATATGGCAGATGGGCTTAAACACAATATTTTGTCAAATTTCTATTGTGCTTAGTTTGTTTTTATAACTTTGATGATGTTCTGACATAAATGTGTTACATAGATGTACTGTAGTCAAGTACCATTGAACTTAAGATTCTATTTTTCTCAAAAGGCACATCCATTGTCCAGGCATCTGCTTGCCCCCCCCCCCCCCCCCCCCCCCCCCCCCC
>BEXV01001487.1:63498-74993 GCA_003118195.1 Hemicentrotus pulcherrimus
TGGTTGCCTACAAGCCAAGACATGCTTTCTTAGCAGTCAGATACAACAAACAAACCAATAATTTCTTGCGACTTTTGTATATCAACGACTTTGTCCAATCTCATAGCCATTCTAGGAATGTTATATCTTTCGGATTTCGGAAGCTAGTTGACATCAAACATAGTTGACAAAAGACTTAACTCCGTTTCGATGACGATCAGCCATGCACAAAGAAGACGAAAGACTTCATGCATGGCTGATCGTCAACGAAACGGAATAAAGTCTTTTATCAACTCTGTTTATTGCTACAGCAGGCAGCCAGTGAAAACGAGTTCGTTTAATCAAATTATGGAAATGCAAGCATCATTTTAAACAAGCAGGACTGTGTTATTTCTGGCTCATTTTCCCTGATTGAGGTGTCATATAAAAGGGCAGAAACTGACAATTCTAGAAATGTGATTTTTCTTTTTTGAAATTCAGATATCATCCGCCAAATGGCTTTTTGGTTTCCTCTCTTCAAATTGCTTTTGATCAGTTATGAGTGAAATATGCATCATATGAGTCGCATCGAATGAAAGAGGAGGATCCAAGCTTTACAGATAAATATGTGTCATTTGTTTATTATAATTATGATTAAGTTATAATCAAACATCGATAATTCTCCGTTTTTTTTTGTTTTTTTTTTGTGGGACGTACTGTACAGTATCAATGTTAAAGGTATATACCAGTTTTGGAAACGCACCCTCTCCAACAATGAAATGGAAGCTCTCATTACCAATCATGTGAAAGCATATGTTTTTTTACTAGTACGTGATGATACACATTTTGCCGGGAAACCGCCTATTAATTGATATATTTGGTAAATTATCATATCGATCCAGCCCGGATAAATATCGCGTAGTCCAATATATATCTCTCTTTGTACAGGGCTTGTAACTTTACCAAGACTGGGCCAAATTTCTTATCGTTTTGATGATTCCAGAGCCTTGCAGTACACACCAATACTTATTTTCTAGATGATCAACCTTTTCTGATCGATACCTCAACGTTTCTTTCACAATAGCATGGCCAGAACTGGGATATACCTTTAAAAACAATTTTTGCTGATATTGTCCTGTATAAATATGTTTAAATAAATAATTACATATATATAAACAATTAACCAAGCAAACAGCAGACCGAACATTTTAAGCACAATAATCCTAATGGACAATTATTGTCAGATTTTGGTTAGTTTTAAGTCCACTCATTTATTGCTGTTTTTTTAAAAACATTTTGCTTTTTAATTAATGTCACACGTTTGCATAGGGTTAGGTGTCACCATTATGAACATCACTTTGATACATACGTGTTAACTGCCATCAATCCGTGAAAGATGCCACGTGACCAGATCCCCTAGATGCTAAGGACAAGGTAGGTGATTTATTGTTTATCGATCAAACACCTCACTCTAATGTCAAGACGATTCGAGTGCTTTACAGTGACGATTATCACATCAGTTGCTTATCAAAATGATTATGGGTGGTGGGAAAGGGGGACTGATCGCAATCAGGCGCCGAAATTTTTGGCTCGAACATTCACACCCTCAAGCAAACGCACAAAATAACCCCTCCAACCCCCCCCCCCCCNACAATAAAATGGCATGGCCAGAACTGGGATATACCTTTAAAAACAGCTTTGCTGATATTGTTCTGTATAAAAATGTTTAAATAAATAATTAGATATATAAACAATTAACCTAACAACCAGCAGACCGAACATTACAAGCACAATAATCCTAATGGACAATTATTGTCAGATTTCGGTTAGTTCCGAGTCCATTCATTTATTGCTGTTTTTTAAAAACATTTTGCTTTTTGAATAATGTCACACGTTTGCATAGGGTTAGATTCAGTTTTATTTTAACCATAAAAATGAAACATGTACATACAAATGAGTAACATAGTAAACATAATACTGTAAAGGACACCCTTAGAAGCAAATTGCTTGTGGTGGGGCCTTAAAAAGAAAAACAAACTACACATAAATTATACAGTTTAAAAACTTTAAAATAACATGATACAAACACACATGCACGCTCACATACACACATACATTCAAAATATCCCCAAACAAAAAACGGATTTATTTTAGGACATTTCTAAACCTTCTTACCATTTCCGTATACAGAATTTGTCAACATTACAAGAGTTACTAATATTAATTTTGTCAAATTATTTAGCATTCTATTGATTACATCATTTCCTCAAAAGTTGGGTACAGTCTTACAAGTTATCCACCTCTCTTAAATTTTGGGGATGTATATCCATCTCAACATCCTAGATGTTCGCCCGGGCAGAAGGCGCCACGCCATCACGCACTGTACTCTGAATGCATGCTCAAGAAGTGAGAGCGCGTCCATTACTCGGCTCTTGTAACCATGATAACACTTATAAGCACCACCATGATCATGGTGAAGTTCAGCTAACCACAGTGACGTTCTTACCCTACTACTTCTTCTGGCTATCGACTGGATAGCCTCTTCTGATCCTGGGTAGAGAGAAACATTGTAGATGAATACCTTGACAAAGTTACTTACTGTCATTTCCGTGCCAGACAGAGGGCGAGGCTATGAGTTCCTAAATCATTTTATGTTATCCATTGTCGGCAGATTCTAAGAGAAATAAGCTCTCGAGCTTTCGTGGGTTATCCTGTTCAAGCTGAATAAAAATCAATCAATTTTTTAAGGAGAATCTACAGACATGTTATTTCTGCACTAGTTTGGGCAGGAGGGATTAGACCTCCCTGCATGGTCACATACAGGTGGTTATCTCATCAAATCAGCTCTCAATTAACATAAGAAAATGGGGGACCAACGGATACCGCTTAGAAATTATTTGCTATATAGAGGGCGCAAGTACATACAAGTAGTGCAGACCCGCTTTATATGCTTTGAATATTTACCAGCACGACTCTAACTTCCTATCCCATTCCTAAACAAAATTGATCTGTTAATAGCTATTTCCGATCTTGTCCTTGCTAAGTGATTATCGATTATGGAAGTACAAATCCTTTGCAAAAAGGAAGAACTAAGTTCCATTTATCATTTCCTGACATTGTAATTAAGTTGCATACATTGATGGATTATTGGCCAATAGCTGGCGGTCAATTAGACGCCGAATTGACAAAGTTGGTGACACACTTGGGGATCGCAGTCTCGCCATTCAAGGGATGATTGGACTCATCCTTTTAATATCACTTTGAAACATCAAGCGATCAAAAAATTAAATAGTTGCTTCATCTAATTTTGTTCACACAAGAGTCATGGCAGTACGTCCAATTGAGAGATTTCTTCGATTTGTTTTCTTCTTCTTACTTGATAATACCAAGATTCTTCATGCTAAATATCTAAGACCATGACAAAAACGGAGTAGTGAGTAATTAAGTGATTGACTTAATAAAGAAGGCTTCATCAGAGTCACCAATGACCAAATTTTGCACTTTTTTAGAAATGTAATTTTGTAAGTTAAAACATTTGACTGGAGGGGGTGCGTTTGAACCTGCGATCTTTGGGGAAATAAATCCCCATCCCTAATTCGTTATGTTTGTTGCCTTTTATAACGGCGAGAGCGTGACATGAAATGTAATAAGTGAAAGACTCTTCAATCTTTTACGATCAGTGCTTATGCTAGCGAATCAGTCACGTTCCAGACCATAAAATGATTCAAGCTTTTTTTATGGACTAATGAAAACCCTTTACGATGACAGGTCTCCTCGTGTTACTTGTGACATGGACTTTTGAGGGCACAGTAGCTTCAGGACTTACGGAACCAGTAAAACGAAAGTGAATTAAACACAGACTCCAATGTTTACTGGGACCAGGTTGCAGTTGTATCTTAAAATCTAAACAACCTAGTGGGTAGAATAGCAACATAACTCATTGTCGAATATTTTGTCAAAATGGATGTTGCAAGAGTCGCGGCGTTGGAGTAGGAAGATCAGACATTACGGCTCAATACATTGATTAGATCATCATGCGTTGTCCCGTTTGGGGACGCTACTTGAACAGTTTAACATTTCATTTAGTGACAGCTTAAGATAATATTCATTTTGTTCTTTTTTTTTTCTTAGAAATGCACATTAAGGCTTGTAAGAAAACATTCATGATTTTACTCTACCGTGCTTATTTAAATTATAGTTATTGCCTCGAACTTTAAAAAAAATTGTTGTTATTTTTCTCAAAAAAGTGATAAAAGTATCAACATTCAATATCTACTTTAATATCACAAGGGAGCAGGGTGTGTGCACTATCACATGCAGATTTATAACTACGACAATAATAACATCGCGACACGATCAACAATTCAACTTACTTTTACAGTCATTCATCTATCTATTATCAATTAGCAAATAAACAATTATGACAATTTTATTTTGTTATCATTTTAATTGTACATGTATATATAAATCATTCCTGCTTTTATGCACATTTTATTTAAACATTGCATCATTGGTCCATGGACTACTGCATTGTACATTATATATTTTGATATCAATAAACCGAAATTGAATTGAATTGAATCGAATTAAATGTAAAGCTATTTTATTTGAAACGTAACATTAAGCGCTATAAAAACGTGACTATAATTATCGTCATTATTATTATCATTAGTATTATTATTATAAATGTCATTATTGTTGTCATTTATTGTTATTAGTATCGTTATCATCATTATCGTTATTATTGTTGTTATTGCTACAAAACTCTAGAGCGAAACATATTTTGATTTCCCGTACTGAGGACTTCAAGAAGAAGTACGTTGGAACACCATGGTCGTGAGAACAGATCTTGGCATGTTTTATCATTTGTCAAGTCAGTGACACCATAGCCATTGAACTCAAGTAGACTATATTTATCATCAATATTGCCACAGTTTACAAGCAATGAATAAAAAGAGCAGCTAATTTACCGAATATTGACAAAAAACTGTAATATTGATTTTATTCACATTTGTATGCAACTTACGGGCAGTGAGGCTTTTTGTGAACAGAATATATTACCACTAAGCATGAAAAGGAAAACAAATGTAGAGAATTACTGCGTCCCCCCAAACCTCCCCCGTAGTCCATATTGTCTTTTCCTCCACTCAATACCCACTCCCGCCATTCTTTAGGTCAATAACACTTCTTACTTTCAACCCATTACGTGCCACGAATGGAAACATCCAATAGTTACTTTCCGAATATTCAACAAAAACACTGTCAATGTGAAGTCAATGACACTGCTTACGAACAAGAATAACGATTATATATACGGTAGACTCTAACTATATACATTCTTAGTGTTCACACTTACTGCTCTTTTGATGTTACTTGTTCTGGACCGTAAAAGGAAATCAAAAATAAAATGGCTCTTACATACAAACTATCAAAGAAGTTGTCGATCATAGTCAAAGAGGAGAGCAAAATGTCACCCATTTCTAACCCCTTCCGTTAGCACTACCAATATAGGCAAGGCGTTTGGTGCAATTTATTAACCCTGCAAAAATCTGTCTCTTCTCAGCCCTCTCGAGGTCTAATTACCTGTTTCCAGGTTATCTGCAAACTGCTCCCATCTTGTCTAATGGTTGTTAGTATGTATTTGGACCAAGCATAGGCTACTATGGAATGATGGAAGGAGAACATAACGGTAGGAGTTAATCGGATGACCCGATAGACATTCGGAGCCTTTATACTTACATAGCATTGGTGAAGTACAGTTAATCCAGAGAATACCGACGCAATCGAAACAGAAACAGAAAGAGCACAATTGGAAAGACTTTCGTGAAATCAAATCATCAGCTAATCTGTATCCTCTATCAATCATGTTCAGTTAGATATTACGTCAATTTACAATTCCCATATTTCACCAGGTGATCGAAAAGGATATTTAAATTGCATTAAAATGATTTTTAGAAAATCTAAATGCGATGGTGTTAATTTTTGTTAACCATTCTTTAATTTAAAAAGAAAACATTAAAATCTTTAATTCATTACCAAAACTAAAGACTGTGAGCGAGTGGTGATGAAAAGGCAAATTTAAATGGCCATTGAAATATAAAAAGGCACCGTTTTCCCTCACGCACATTGTTCAGATAAATAAATCTAACGCCATAATGAAAATGTACATTTTCAGTCTTTTTTAAGGAAAATATTGACAAGAAATATACACACGTAGCTCTTGACACTGCATGAGATTAACATAATGGGGTATGCATTAAACAAATGTGTACGCATTTGCCATCATTACAAGGAAATCTTTCGTCATCAAAATTTCTCGGTATTAATTTTTATCTTGTAAGTTGAAAACTATTCTGGAACCAAGTCTTTATAATACATTAATCCATTTTCATCATCACCTGACATTCTGACGGCGAGTTTGCACAACTAGAACTATAGTAAACATTGATGATGACGGTTAAACAAATAATCAAACCTTGAATAAACAGCGACGATAAAATAAAGCGGAAATATCAGAGAAACAGACTGATGAACGTTAGAAGGAAATCGGACAAAAATTATCATGATTTTTAAAAGTTGTAATCACTACAGTGTGTATGTATGGACACATCGAATTAGCTGAATCGGTTTAATGCCACCGTGACGTAGTGCCGGATAACTTTCCCGTTTGTTTCGACACAAACAAATACTGAAATGTCTTGATTCTTTGCTCAATACATGTGATTCAGGAGGTTTTCCCTTTTTAGAGGACCTATACTAATATGCTATCCATCATAAATGGTATATTGGGTAGTGCTCCAACGGAGAAGGTCCTTAGGAGAAATACGGACGTTCAGGATATTTGTATACATGACAAACAGTAGGGTTGTCCATGTCCACGTAATCACCAGTTTGAGATAATCATACGCCTGTACGCTTACTAATGATCTCATAATTCAAACATTCTAAATTGTATTATTATTGGTCCGATTTATTTCAACTTTCACCACTATTTATTCTGATTTAATATGATATTTTGAACTTATTACAATGGTTAGATGTTCCTTTAAAAGTCTGATAACTTTGCCATTCATGAATACTCACTAGCAGACGTCACACGAACAAATTATAAAGGATTTGGCTGAAGTCAGCACGAAGGTAATTGTCTCAAAGTATCAAAATAACATCTGAGCGTGTATAGAGGCTACTTTAGTGGGTTGCTAATGGCTATCTATACCTCGGATATGCTCTAGGGGGTGTTTAAGAGTGGTATGGCGGGAGAGTTTAGCGATGAAAATGCATGACCACATGCTCAGCATGATAGGTCAATAATGGTACTAAGTGCTATTAAACGTTCTGCTTAGAAGTATTAAGACTTCTCTTGTGCTCAATATGTATGAATCTTATTCACACTTCTACCCGTATTGAAAAGTTTCAAGTGAAACCAATTTAAAGATGAACCCATTAAAAAAGAGGCGCAGCGTTAAAATTGCCTCAGAAACTTACAAACTAATAGTCATTAGCAACATTTACAGGGCAACTAACAAAATATCTATTTTGTTTGCATTATTAACGTTGTTTCTATTTTCTTATTTGCGTTTTCCGCAACTTTGATTTGGTCTTGATACCATATCTACCCATGGTAAACCATTTAACGGCGTTTCTTTTGAATGAAATAATGCTGTTCCGTTACCAGGACACAATGGGACCTTTTAATGCCATCGATGATGAGTAACTCTACCGTTACCTGCGAGCCATGTGAGGTTTAAAACATTTAGAATGATGTATTTTTCGGTGATTCTTACACATTGTGATCAATAATTGCTACCTATGGTTTCTCGAGGGAGGAGGTTGTGATTTCAATTCGTTTGATCATCAACTCTAGTTGACTCGCTATTGCATCGTACATCAATTGAGTAGTTCTGGCAAGAACAATATTATGTCCTCCGCCCATGTGGGGCAGTCGGTATGAGATGACCCCTCGTGGGAGTACATGGATACACGCTCAATTCGAAATATGGAACATTAACGAGAAATGTGGCGTCGTCTTTGTTTCGTCACGCTTTCACTAAATAATAATAATAATAATATTCATTTGTAAAGCGCAAAAACTATGTGGATATATTCTATTGCGCTGCAAGAGCTCGTAAATGCTGTGCTATACATACTATACACTACAGGGCGATTCAAAATTAAACCCGTAATGCCTTCAACCGATTATTCTGCAAAAAAAGCAGAGAATAACAAACGTTATCAATGTAAAAGCGCATACAATATCTAGGTTATTTACTCGATTCGTAATACATTTACAGATGAAAGCAGAAACAACACTCCCGTTGAATTTCCTGTCAAGTCTAGTATGTTTGAAAGGCTGCAATGGTGCATTACTACAAAGTACAGATTTAAAAACAGTTTTACTTATTGAATAGATATCCTCTTTACAAAATCTTGTTTTTTTGCTTGTTCGATTGACGTTTCAGTAGAATCAAATAAGAATCCATGATGTTCTTTAATGCGGTTAAGTTGTACATCACACATTTCTTTTTATTTACTAATTCGTGTTTTTCAATAAAAGTCACACCACATTGACAAAGTAATACCCTTGACATATATCTTTTAAAGTTCACGCCTACATGTATTGTCTCTTCTTTATCCTTGTTAAATCAGTAATATTAATACTTCACCAGATATCGTCATCCATAATGATTTTCCTTCCCATGCCAGTTGAACGAGTCTGAAATGTGCTACGAATCCGAGGTATGGGTGTCAAGAGTGTGCTTATAGATGAAAAATTACCACGAATGTGTGAGATTTGGAAAGAAAGGCGCCCGCACAATGTCATGAGTAGGAAACTCTAGCATCAATAAATCATGGCGAAAGGGATGCTAGAGCAAATAAACCAAAGAACTCAATTGAAGCGATGAGATATATTAGGCGGAATAGAAGTGAAGACAGAAAAAAGGTGCCTTTCAAGTCATTTTTCCCAGTCACACCCAAACGTATAGACATATAATACAAAAATAACAAAGACCAAGATTTTTAATGATAATCGGTCGGATAAAAGTATATTTGGCGATCTGACTCAGATAAAACATACTTATATTCCGGTTACACAGACAAGACCGATATTCAACAGACATTAGACGAAACCAAAATTCATATTACCTAGAATGAGAGAATAATGATGATTGTCGATTAGTTTTAATTCTGTTTGGCGGTGTAAGTGGAGTAGTAGATAATAATATAATCAGGGCTCTTTATCTCCTCACATAAAGTAAATCTCTGCAAACTAACAAACCTAGAAAATTTAAAAAAGTTGTAAGTGTAGACCCATTATCCTATAACGATAAATGACAACTCGAATTAATCTGCTCGCAAAAAGAGTAATCATGTCGCCTTGAAGATGTTCTAGAATTGAACCCCTTTACACTCATCCCTTTTCTTTCGGGAAACAGTAAAGTCAAATCGTATCAAGTTCAAGCGTGTCAGTGGCTCCGAAAAAGATTACGATCAGAGTAAGTCCACTCGAGATTATGTTCTTGAATCGATATGGCAGATTAGTCCTTCATTACTGAATTATGTAAATACAAGAGATTACGAAAAATCTTGAAATCATGAACATGATGAAGCTCGATTCAGAGGCAAATACTTTCTAATCCAATTTAGCGTTTTTCCTGCTCTTCCTTAAAAAGAAAAAATCCTAAACGACTATATGATGATAGGTATTCACCGTCCTCCTATCTTGCGTTGGTAATAAGTGATCAATAATCTAAGGCATAACATTCCAAGACAAAGTGTGCTTATAAACATGATTTTGAAAGTACTACTCAACAGTTAAGTTTTTACTTAATGTAATGAAAATAAGTCTTTGATCAGAAGTAAGTGTTAGATATTTTTAGTGGAACTAGGCCTTAAAACCTAGTATAGACGTACCCAGAGTTGCTCGAAAAGACTGATGACCTTCACAGCATATAATATAAACTTAGAACGTGGAAGAACAGACGATGATCAAATCAAGTTAACAGCTTACAATTTAGGCGCCAGTACAATTATCTACCCGTCTACCCTTCTCCATCCTCTATTATTGTTAACGCCATGAAACAGAGAAGTACTACATGTGCTGGTTTAGTTTCCTTATTGACAGATTTTATATAAGGACTATTCAGCTTTAAAAACACATATATTGGAAGAGTTTAAACAGGCAATAAATATCAACTAATTGGATAAGCGATGTTTGTATTCCGAGATGAAATAAGAGGCAGATGATGATGTTGGATATAAAGGATGGACAGTAAACAGCCAGGGGAGTTATATTTAATATAAACTTAAAGAAAAAAGTTTGAGATCATTCAATTTTCTTTGAGGATAAATGGCCGTCATAACAATTTATAAGTAAATGGAGTTTGGTATCAATTTGAAATATTGTGTTAAACATGCATCACTCAATACAAACAATTTGTTATAGTCTGCGAACGATCCGAAAGGCATTACGTGCAACGTCATTTTGGCAGCTTAATATCTTTGATAGCAACGCAGTAAATCTGGTTTCATTATTTTCTATTTGTAAACTTTCTTGCTTTATTGATACTGAATTCTAAGAAATAAATATATTTCTTTTCTATAAGCTTACGAATAATAACTTTCTAATGTTACTACTGACATTGTTGTAGCGTAGACTCAGCCATTGAGGGGGTACTGGTTTCATGATCGAGGAGTGGGGACAACCAGTCTTTACCAACCTAATTCACCCGATATAGACGAGCAGCGAATATACAAGAACAAAGATAAGGGTGTAAAAGAAAGTTATATTACCTTTTCCATGTTTTATGTCCTGCTTTCTTTCTCTTTCTTTTGTCGTTTCCTTTCCCCTTCCCCCTCCCCTAGGGAAAGATGTGCAAATGCCCCTGTCCCGTAGTCGCGCTTCTTAATGTAATGATGTCACACTTATGCAAGCAGACAGTTTGCAAGTTTTACCGTCATAATACATGGCGATTGGTCTGTTACAGCATTCGTGTTTGATTCTCTCCGTCTTGGCCCGCTGCAAGTCATCGGAAACCTTTTTTTCTCAAACTGGCTTGTTGCTCTGAATATAGTAGGTGGAGACGACAAGTTAAAGACCTTTCATGTTTAACTTGCACCTTAGGTTATCATCAACATGTTAGCATAACTGTTTTCTTTGGATCCGCTCTCTGAGATCCATTTAATTCCATCACACAACAGGCCCTGTGTGTAGGCTTATTGCAGAATGAGAACACCGACTCAACTAGATCGCAGGTTCGATCGCACCCCCTTCAGATTAAGAGGATAGTGCTGGAGAGGTACCGGGAAAGGGAGGGGTGGTATGATGGGCAGGCACGGCACTTCAACCCTTAATCAAACATTTAAAAAGGGGGTTACAATAAAAGAAGGTGGGTAGGTGGAGAGTTGACGGATTGACATGATAGAAGATGAAAAGACGAAAAAGACCATAAAAAAAAACGTTAGTCATGTTTATAGTAAGAGAGAAAGAGAGAGAGAGATAAATAGAGTGAGAGAGAGCGAGAGAGGGGGGGGGGGGG
>BEXV01001488.1:78856-90394 GCA_003118195.1 Hemicentrotus pulcherrimus
TGGAGGTACAGAAACCACAGCAATTGGCCAACAGCTTACCAATTTGAATGTGTGAACATTATAATGAAATATTAGCAAATCATAATCCAATTATGACTCATATGGGACGTACAAATGAATATGGATATTTCCTTTGAACTTATTTCTTTATTTCATGTTTGAACGGATTAAGAAAACCACATTTCCGAAGCATGAAATAGAGAGAGATGAGCACAAATGTTTTGTCAACCCAACGCTATTTTTTGTGTCGTGTGACCATGTGTTTACATTTACTTTCTCATCACCATTTTAAGTCATGTTTCGATTAAGTCTGCTTCCCTGCGGAGTCACTTAGTCTCAATTATCAATTTCCCCTGATTTGGCCGGGTAAGTTGGTCAACTATTCTTCAGGCGAAGCATGTATGGGCAGCGAAAAGATACATGACGATATGCTCAACGATGAAACCTTGTCAAAACTATCAGTAACGATCCGTGGCGAATACAAAAATAGCGTGCGGGGATGGGGGAGGAACACCAGTCCGAAAAGTCCCTGATCAGGAAAACAAACAAACAAACAAACAAACAGACAAACAGACGAACAAATTAGAAAAAAAGAGATAAAGAAAGAAACAGAGGGACAAACAAAGAAGTAAACAGACACAGAACCTTTAAACTTATCTTCTTTTAGAAATGGAAACAAATTGAGTCGGTTGGTAATGAACGTTTGTCAACGGTATTGCTTTAATTTGTTTGGTGTGTTCATATTGATCCGGCTAAGGATAAACGGCAGGTGGCAATCAATCACGTAGAATTAGAGATGCATAAAGATAAAGACAAAGACACAAAAGGCGGCTAACTTTTGTTCACAATTAAAAAAGTCTCGATTTGCCTTCAAGCATGACGTGAAAGCCTTGTCACTCTTTCGTGATCGATAAATGGTTTATGCTTTTCCGTCTCATTTATCAACAGAATCGACGTTTTAGATCTGTTCCCATCCACGAACATTTCCAACTTACATTGCTAAAGACAGCGTATAATACACACTCATGCTCCATTTAGATTCTTATATTTAAATACTTATTATTTGAATCTTGCTTGAGTTGTCTTGCCTTTAAGTTATTGAACAAACTACATTAGATAATATCAAAGTCTATGATTATCAGAACGGGTGTTTTTATACAATAAACGAAAAGTACTTTGATAAAGCAGGTTGTAATTTTACATAACAACATGTAGGCCCTATATTTTGGTACTCCACACACACACACACACACACGCACACGCACACATGCGCGCGCACACACACACACACACACATATATATATATATATATATATATATAAAAGTGCGAGAATTCTCAACTCTGACATGACAACGGGTGTTCCAGAATATGAAAGCGTAAAGAAAATGGTCTAGGAACGTGAGACGTAGCTGTACTTTACAAGTTTATTGCGAGCTTTCGGCTTGTGAGGCCTTCTTCAGGTTCTGAAGTACAAACACATACAAAAACAAATACATTGTATAAACAAATATACACGGCATACAAACTTAATAACACTCAATCATAGTCAAGCATCATGAACACAGCAAAAATAAGTACGAGAAATACTTTCGGAATAAACTTAGAAGTAAATAAATAAATAAATAATTATGCAAATTCAAAGTGTTTTACCTTGCTTGTGTGTTGGGCTGTCGGTGTGTTTATTCGGTCGATGTATATATACATATATATATATATATATATATTTATATTTATCTACAAATGACCTGATATAGAATTAAGAACTTTAGAAATTAAGTAATTAAGAAATTTGCTTTAAATAGATGGAAAAAACAAGAGAAATAGATCAAAAATAAAGGTAAGCAAGTATGAAAAACTAGGAAGCGAAGAAAATAACTACACAAATTTCCGATGTGGGTTATCAGGTTGTGACGTCATTGCCTCAATGACGTTTTATCAATTGCTTTATATATTTTTATCTCATTAGTTTCCCCTTTTATCCCCTAAAAACTTGTTTTCCCCTTGCCTTTGCCCAGGTTATATAATTTATATCATAGTGCTTCTTCGATTTTTTAAAAAATTTACATATATTTATTCATGGTTTATTTCCAATTTCTGCATGGCAGCCGATGGCTGAATTGCTCACAATTAACAAAAATGCATTCAAAACATAGTACGGGTATAGTGAATTCATAATCATTAAACGTACAATAAAAGGGTCGATGGTGTGAAATGATACAGTCAAATAGATGATGGACATGTATATAGAAAATTAACAATACGAACATGAATCCATGGGGAGAAATCATTATACTGAGCAGTCATAGTACATAAGCACTTTCATCTTGATTTGATTTGATTTGATGATATAAAGTGCGTCCCAGAAAAACACCCAATTATTCAGAGTGAACTATAATCTGTAGGAATATGTTTATTTTAGTTTCATGAAATAAAAGTAATTACTACGGAGACACATTTATCTGGCCACGACGAAATTAGCACCGGTGGATTGAAGAAAATAAGTAGCAATATTTTAACCCGCTTAAGTTACTTTTTACTTAATTACAAATGTATTTCTGACTTGAATGAACTGAGCTTGCATAAGTACAATTGCATGACATAGTGTCGATTTCCTTGGCTGATTGTAAGCATGTCATTGGCATCTTTATGGATTTACGCAAAACATGTGACAATCCTGAACACTCTATTCTTTTGAAGAAACTACAGAGTTATGGTGTTAAAGGAATAACATTAAATTGGTTTGAGAGTTACTTATCAAACAGGGAAATATTTACCTCTTAAAATCATGTTAATTCTGAAATATTAGATACAAATTTTGGAGTCCCACAGGGCTAAATATTAGGCCCGCTTTGGTTCTTACTTTATATCGATGATATTTCTAATTCATTAACTGTCTTACAATATATAATATCATCTTTGCTGACGACAGAAATGTATTTCTCTCTTATTTGAATTTCAATGTTCTCATTGACACTCAAACACTCAAACATTGACAACCAAACCTTGCCAAGTAGTTTCGATGTATTATATTATTGTTAATGAATCTTAAGGAAACAAACTACATATACTTCAGAACCCACAATAAACCAGCACAATCTGAAGGTACCATTGGAAATAGATGATACTGTGATCGAACGGAAAACCGATAATAAATTTCTTAGAGTTTATATAAACAAAATGTTAAATTGGTCTTACCACGACATATGTCTAAAACTATTTCACGCAAACATGGTGATGTTCTGTCTAAATTGAAATATTACCAACTATTTAACGTTCTATTCATACTGTATAATATTATGTTACTACAATATATAACATCATGTGATTTCATTATGAGCGAATTTAAATTGTCTAAACGATTCCATTTTAAGACGTATTTGTATTTGTTCACGCTTCGGAGATCACAGTGCCCCCTTGTTTTTGTTTAATTGAACACCTTAACGTTTTCTGACATACACGTTACATGTTTCATCTTTCATCTCGGACTGCCCTTTTTAAGTAAAACAAAAATGTACTTTCTTATCAAACAAGACATTCAACAAAATTTTACTTTTCCAATCATAAAACCGGGAGGCAAGGAATTGTATTGCTACAGCTCGCATTTGTTCACAATTACCATGTGATTTTTTTCTTCTTTCAGGGATGCACTATCCTTGCAGTTTAACTGACTGCTAGCAAAGCAAGTCTATTGTAGGTAAGCAACCAGTCGACCAACGGCTGTAGCTTCTCTCTGAATGACTTTGTAATGAGGATTACCAAAGTGCTGTAGCGCTTTCTTTCGGACCCGGGACCTCCCGGCTACGAGACCACTCCTTTATAAACTAAGCCATCGCTTTATTCTGCTGCTCTATAGTTTTCTTGAAATTATTTGCTTTCATGGAATCTCGGCAATCGTTCGTTGATAATTGTTCTTTCCTCTTTCAAACCACAAAACGGATTTTACCATCAGCAGAGAACCCCCTCCAAACGATTCTAATTCTGTAATTCGATTATTGACCTTCGTTTAATGTTCTCCTTTAGTCTGACTAACAAGATCAATTATTGTTTCATAAACACTTTTTCATGAAATGTTAAAAGAGTAATGTGTTTTCTTCTTCGCATGTAAAAGCCCATTTTAATTATAGGGGTAAGAAAAGATAAGAGCTATACTGGAACCTCAAGGACACTTAAAATAAATGTATTGTACGCCTTCAGATGTCTAGTGACGCAGGTTAAATGCTTGACCGTTGTTGATTATTTACTAATGATGTAGGTTAGCATATTAAGGTTTTATTGATGCAAAAGACAAAGACGATGCTCGTTCGAAATAAGGGCATTAGCTTGGGCGTTTACCCGATACAATGCACTGAATATTTATTTTATAAATGGATTCTATAAACATTATATAAATTAACATCAATCTAAATATTAATCGATGTTATATGATTATGATCGCAATTTCAAGATGCCCTGTGGATGAGGAATTGTTTAATAACTACGACTTGTCAACGGGGGTTTCCCCTTTGCTTTGCTTTGCTTTGTGTCAATCCTAAATAATTAAATACATATATATATGTATAAGAGTTGAGAATTCTCGCACTTATATATCTTTTTCTCTCTTTCATACTATGTACGATAGATATATATATATAATAGAAATATTATATATAATAGATGTATCGTCCCTATTTCCATGAAGTGACGGTAGTGCATAAAAATCGCATACAATTTGCGTGCGGATTTTCCTCACTACCGTCACTTCGTGAAAACAGGAACGTCATGTATGAGACAATATATAAAGAGTATTGGTTGCTACGCAGAGATGTCGTTTTAGTTTTAGTTTAAGTTTTGCGGTCGTAAAAAAGTAATCTGCTTCTGCCAAATATATATTTATATACCTGTGAAAAATGAGAAGTGATTGAAGATTTGTAGTATTAGTATTCCATTTCTGATGTAGATGTGTAATGTGATATGAAGAAATGCTCTCGGGTGTTCTAGTTAGAATGGCCAGTCCAACGAGCTCATTTCTTGCTCACATCGATATGAGCGCGTAATTAGGGAAATAGGACGTGTCACAAATCAACAAAGCATCTACTTACACGAATGATTTGATTTGCCAGGGTACGGTATATCCAAACTATGTTAACCAAATGATGACATAAAAGTGTGATTTCCGTAGTGACTTCCCTGTGTCTAATTGGGTAGACCTATCAGGTTTAATGACTTACTTTACTGGAGGCACGTGAAATTGAATTACCATAGATATGGCTATATCAGAGGTGTGTCCTATGTACACCACCCCCATTTCCCTAGGAAGCCTTGTAGAAAAATGACCAAGATTACAACTTTACATCAGAACCTCTTTTTATGGAAATTCCCTGCTTAATTTTGCCATGTAAAAGTCATTAGATATCACAATGATGAAACAGTGTGGTTTCAGGTTTAATGGTTAAGTCAGCATTATAATCGCAGTCATCGTGTCACCTTATGAAATTCAAGGCCCCTCTTAATAGGGATAATTTCGAGGGAAAAACATACCAAAGTACATCTGCCTGTAATAGTAAGCTCAATTATAATACTTCATGGCACTGTTAAAATCGAACTTGATGTAGGCATACATAGTAAAATTCCTTGAAGGGCTCTGCAACAACTTTTGGTCATCATGGCTAAAAACTGTATATTGTTTAGGGAATTTTTTCACATCGATTGAACCGAGGTGTTTGGGGTTCATCTGTCAAAACGACCTGGCTTTGGACTTGACCTGATTATAAAAGAAACTGAAATAGCATTCGACCTGAATGCTCATGTTTTTTAATCTTAATGATCGAGGTTCATAATATGAATACAAAATAATAAAATTGTCAGGGAACTGCATGCGTCCTTTACTACATATTGGGTTAGACATCGATCGTCTACGATCTAAAGCGGATTTGGCTTTTACGCCGAACAGAAAGGGTTTTGCATGGACAAAACAAATTCGATTTATTAGTATTCATATCATTATTCAGAGCCTCAGTCAGGGAGATGATATGTGTTTGAATTTCAGTTTAACATGCAACTGCTATTTCTTTGAAAATTGAATTGCAAGAGGATCGTACAGTGTGCGATGGGCTTAAATCGAAAATATGATGAGGTAACTCATTGAATACTCATTCCCATAATATAAATAATATGAAACCTCCTTGTGCAAATAGGAACCAAGAAACAACCTCCCCACATCCCCCCCCCCCCCCCTTCAGAAAAATATTTTCAAATCTTTAACGAAAATAAGAAATGATGGAAGGAGCCTATCATATCTACACAATTTATTTAATAAGCATCATTCAATGTCTTTTATGGCGCAAGGTAGACAGTTTAGGTAGTTTAGGGCCATTCCTTAATATTAAAACATTCCCAGGATATGGACATCTAAAATATTAAGTAATAGAAGAGAAGGAAAGAGAAAAAAAGAGTAGAGATGAAAAGAAATGAAAAGAGTGTCGATAAAGAGAGGGAAGTCGAGAATGAAAGTTGATTTAAGAGTTTATATTAAGGAAAGGGAGAGCGAGAGAGAGAGGTAGCGAACAAGAGAATATATATTCATATATATATATATATAGTCAAAGGGGACGAGAAGAGAAGCAAAAAAATGAAGGGCAAACAAAAAACACCACATTGCGAACTATCCTCGCATTTTCTCGGCAGTGGGTGCGTACCTATAGGCGTTTTTTCTTGCGAAGGTCAAGTACATCTATTCATCTGGGTAATTGAGAAACGAGAAGTTAGGATTGTTACCCCCTTGGCACTGATTTGACACGTCTGTCCACCCTCTGGCTTCGACAGATGTTGCATTTTGTGACAGACACTTGCCAGATTTGAACTCGAGAGATTCAGTCAAGATTGAAACAAACATGTCCGTTCCATTTACCCCTTGTTACGTCTGATGAAGATAAATGTCAACCCTAAAAGTACGATTCCTTTCAACCATCCAAAGCACAAAATACCTAAGCAGTTTAAATGTCTGTGATTGTTTGATTTCAGTTTTAAATGAATGTAGAATTCAGGCTTCCGACTTGAAGGATTTAGTGTCGTTAGTATGCAGGTCTGGTTCTTTCACCATTAAGTCTTCGATGCTTACTCGTCCTTTAAATGACTTTTAATACGTCATGATAACTATTTTTAAACGTTATAACATTTGATAACTTCAAAAAGCAAAGACTGGTTGTTTCATTTTTTTATTCATCATTACTGTAACTGGGCATTTGTCGCAACATTTAGATGTCCTGCTCCTGTAAATAAATGCTTCATATCTTCCAATGTCGACATTGATAAATAATGGGAAATGAATACTGAAAAAGGGCGGATTGAGGATGCTATAAAAGGGTACAATTAAACAAAATAATAGAACCCTATTCTGTGTCCACATATACGTATAGTATTTGAAACTGGCATTTTGGATAAGATAATATCATAATAGGTTGCGCGCAAATCACCCAACATTTTACAAATGATGCACAGGTTTGAGTGCGTCGGTAGGGATTGTGTGCACGAGATACCTTTGAATGGTTTTAGACCAAATTCAAAGGTACCGCGTGCACACAATCCAACCGACCAACGAATTGCTCCGGACTTTATTCACTCAAAGATAATGTACAAGATAAGGGGATCTTTATTATTAGGCTTCTGTTTAGGTTAAGGCTAATGCTCAATTAAGTTAAGGCTTCCAGTCATGGTTAGGGTTGGGTTGCAATTGTCTTTTAATAGGTCCTTCTCCTTCTTCCTTTTGAGTACAGACCTCTTTACAGAGTATTATCGTACTATACTGAGGGTGTGTGCAGGTGGACCACTACACCGGGGTTTTCCCCTACTCTCATACGAATAGTGCAGTGGGTTCTTAACATGCAATGGTAGTGACTCTTCTCTACGCGGGGCCTCCGTTTACCGTCCTATCCGAGAGACGGAGTGTTTTCCACTTGACACAACCTGCGTCTATGAACAAGGGAAGGGGCACGTTAACACACAACGCAGGCTTCAGTCATCCTGGGTAGGAGTCGAACCTGGGATCTTTGGTTCGACAGACGGGCGCTTTACCGACTGAGCCAACTCGCCTCCATAAGCCAACTCGCCTCCATATACCACTCGCCTCCATATGTTAGGTTAGGTTTAGACTTAAGGGTAAAGTTGGGTTAACCGTTTGTTTTAAGTGTTGAAAAGAAGTGCCCGGTTAGTGTCAATATATGACATCTATAAATACGATGCACTTACCACAGGAGCACGTGCCATAGAGGATTGGAAGTTCATACAATGATATAGATTTATATACCTCTCTTTAGAAATTTTGCCATCTCATTGGTCGAAATTGCAGTCGCGATTTTAGCCATTCCCCTCATACCCGCCTACCAGTCAATAGTCTTTTGAAAAGCGCCCTCATACCCGTCTACCGGTCAATATTTTTGTTCAAGATGCACGTTGCCCCGGGTAAAATCAGATCCCCATTGGTTAAAGTGTTAAATTCTCTTTGCGCGAGCGCAACAGACAGTTTTTCAGATTTTCCGTGATGTTTTAACCAATCTTTACTCAATAAATGGATAAGGTAAGAATTCTTGGTAGTTCGGCATATAAAAGACATATCGACTGCTTCAATATTCAATACATCATGCCATGACCCCTTGGCGCATCAGTGGCAAGATTTGCGCGCGTTCCCATAAAGTAGCCAGGCTTCTCAAAGCAGTCGATATCTCTATACTATTGACTGCTATGAGATGTCATGGCCGGATCCAATTCACCCGAGAGCCATTAGAGAAACAACTACGGTCTCCAATATTAAAGCACTCAATATGTCTTATATATACCGAATTCACAAAATATCTACAAAGAAATCTTACCTTATCCTTTCCTTGAGTAGAGATTGGTTAAAACATCACAGAAAAATCGATTAAACTGTCTGTTAAACTTCGCTAGAGAGTTGCCTGAATCTTACGATCATTCAAAAATCGCACACACTTAATTTACCAGGGTCTAGTGATATGGAATTCAATTTCCTCTAACATTTCGAATAGCTCTTCAGTATCTGTTTTTAGAAGGAAATATAAAGCATTTTTATTATCCGAATATAAGTTTCAGGATTAGGCTTTTTTTTTTAGTTTGTTTATTGGGTTATTTACTTCATTTCTTATCTTATTTTGTGTTCCTTTTTGATTGTCATACATTTGTCTGTTTATATTTTTTTTTTATCTGCTGATATCTTGAGGAGAAATAAATGAAACTGAAACTGAAACTGAAGCGACCAAATGGCACACGCACTATATGGTATCCGCGCTCGCACAAAGAAACTTTTTTGTACTTAAACCAATGGGGATCTCAGCAAACGGGCATCTTTCTCATAAACTATTGACCGTTACTGGTATTGTGCGTTTCTTTACGGGCATGGCTAAAATCACAACTGCAACTTCGACCAATCAGATAGCTAGATTTCTAAAGAGAGGTTGACCCTCTCTCCTACGCCCCCCTCAGAATTGCCGACAGTAGTAGCGCCCTTTTCCCAATCCCGTTAACTTAATTAGTTAATTCCTTAGTCTTCAAAACTCAATTAATAAAGACGAGTAATTTCAACAGATTTTAAGCCTTGGTTTAGTCTCTCCTTCTTTAAATTATTTGTTACGTTGATATAGAATGCTATGAATAACATAAAACACATGAGCAGAAAGAGCCAGAAACTACGGAAAACTTTGAGTCAATTTCTGTGGGGATATGACTGGATCCCCTAAGCAAAGCCTTTTTGGACATGCCCGTGAGATGCATGTGCCGTGTGATAAACAAGCCATCATCTGGCTTCCATAATGATACCGTGGCGATGTTATTAGGGAATTGCAAGCTTATAGTTTGTTATCCATGTATACTTCCTTGCTCATCGATAGGTACTTCAACAAATAAAAAGAAACATAAAAGGTGAAACGGATATCAGGAACATAGCCAACATAAAATAGGGAACATCTGGGCTTATTTAATGAATTCAATTCTTTTAATGTTTTGAACTGGAAACTGAAAAAAAAAAAAAATAAATCAGACATATCAATGACAAAGACAATGATATGGCCCATCAGCAAACACATTTTGACAGTCAGTTAGCACTGCTTACTATGATTATATTTCTATTAAGTGCTACCTTTGATAAACGAATAAACGTGTCAAAACATTAAAGATAACATTGAGAACCGGTCTTGCGATTAAATTGTGAAAGAAACGGACAGGAATCATTTGAGTAAGATTGTTTAGTAGTACATACAAATTGATGTTTACCGTATAGATTTAGAATGGTCAACATAAAAAGAAACGGATCCCAACCCTGATGAAAATACATATTCACTGAGCTCTTTAACACAATTATCAAGAACCCCAATACGAGGGTAGTTATGTGTTCGGCAAATTTCGGGCTTTTTCTGTTAACCCATCATACCGTTCCGTTTAAAGGGTCCCAACAAATATTAATCACTCCACTTCAAAATGGGCGAAGTATTACCCAAGCTGGATTTTTTTTTCTCCTAAAACTGGTGGTCCCTCCTTGGTTGTACGCTCAATTATACCCTCATGGCAAACTTTTAACCAATATTTTGAAGAGCATAAGCACAGGAAATGGGAATGAGGACCTACACACGCATGCGGCATGAAAGTTTGCCTTTGGTCCAAATTTTGAAGCCATATTTGGAGCACGAGGGCATTTGAAGAGCAATGTTTTCCAGGGACGTTGCTGCTGCAATATTCTTGCAGACCAACATACAAAGGATGTAAAAGCTCACAATTTTGTTTCAAATCTTTATCAGAACTGAACCTCCTCTTTTATTTTTGAGGGAAAAATTATTATAATGTATACATATATATTTATATATATATATATATATAAATAAAGATACAGACCTCCACTGATACAAGACCCATAATGAAAGATGCACCAGATCATTATGTAAAAGCTCACAATTTTGTTTCAAATCTTTATCAGAACTGAACCTCCTCTTTTATTTTTGAGGGAAAAATTATTATATTGTATACATATATATTTATATATTTATACATATATTAATAACGGTACAGACCTCCACTGATACAAGACCCATAATGAAAGATGCACCAGATCATTATGCAAATACAACACATTTTGTTATCGTGGGTTATAAAGCAGCACCTTCACCTTATACTTTTTGTTTATATAAGAAAATCTTTGTTCAGATTGCTTAAATTGTATTGAACTATAATGTGCGTATTATGTTGTAAAAATTGTTCCTTTTTATAATGTTGTATCCAAGTATTACCGTCACCTTTTAATTTTTAAAGGAATTGGAGCACATTCTTTACACTTGTTTGAATGTGTACTATTATTTTCCATGGGTATCCAAAGTAATATAATATTGGTTTGGATACTTATGGAAGGTATTTGTTTAAATATGTCTGTGTTTATAATGTATGAGAAGACAATGTACTACATGTATGTTTATATTGTAAGAACATTTGTGTTCCTATTCTTCATTTGGTATAATTATGAAGATCTGAATAAAGGCAAAAAAGCTTTAAAAAAAAAAAAAAT
>BEXV01001489.1:94749-105549 GCA_003118195.1 Hemicentrotus pulcherrimus
GTAAAGTTACAAGCACTATACACAGAAAGATGTATATGGGACTACCCTGTATCTCTCACAGACCATGAGAGAAACCAATTTACCAAATATATGAATTAGTAGGCGGTTTCCCGGCAAATTTTGTATCATCATGTATTAGTCAAAACATATTCTTTCACACGATTGGTAATGAGAGCTTCCATTTCATTTTTTAAAATTGGGGCGTTTCCAATACTGGTCTTTACCTTTAACATTGCGAACGGTGAAAAGCACAAAACCTAGAAATGTCTATACAGGACTGCAAAAAATACTTGGCATAGAATTTGGTCCGAAATCTATACTATATCTATAATAGTCATATACGAAATGTGAGAGCACTTCATCACATGCAAGAGGAGTCGGTTTTATGTGGCATTACTGCCGGGATATTTAAAGGGGAAGTCTACCCTGATATAAGATTGGTTGTCATCAAGCGGAAAATGAGAGAAACAAATTGCTGAAAGTTTGAGCAAAATCCGATTGGAAATAGGAAAGTTATGTGAAACCCTAAAGTTGCGACACTGCGATGTATCGTGCGAGCTCCTCCCCGATTTGCTCTGTAAAGAAAGATTCATAATTTTCATTTTCTTAGTTGTTTACTTCGTAATTGATTTGTTTCATACAGGAGTTGTATGTAAACCATGTTTGCAATCATTATATTTGTGGCGAATGTATGATTGAACACTTTCTTAAAAGAAAATAAAGATTTTTGAAGAATTTGAGTACCGTGCAAATGGGAGGGGAGCTTGCAAAATACGTCACAGAGTTGCCAATTTCCGTTTGATTGATAACACCGAAAAAAATCACAACTTTCCGATTTTTACATCCAAATAAAAGAACGAAAATGCTGAGAAATAATATTTCGATTTTATTTGAAGTAAATATTCTCTCTTATTGTTATTTATTGTGCTGTAATATTTCTTTTTTTCTCCCCCGTTTAACACTCTTTCACGAACAAGCGCCTCATTGAATTGATCCCCCCCCCCTTGCACAATTATGTATATTTAAATTCTTCAAATGAAATTCGTTTGAATTGACTTTGAATGTATGAAACTAATAGGCCATGTTATGTTCATGAATCGATTACGAAAGATAGCATGTTAGGAGTGACTTTTCCTTTTCTATCTTTTCTATTATATTAGATAGAGTACCTGCACTTTGTTTTGGTAGTAATGGTAATTAATTTCTATGATCGAGTGGGGATAATCGATTTAGGATATATCATCCTATAGATGCAGTCTCATAAAATTCACTGATGTGTTTCAAGAATTGCAATTGCGAGGCGTGAAAAAGGCCAACCATAAAGAGTTATGACCGTGACAAAAAGCAAACAACATGGTGTTCAACTTTTGTATGACTTATGGCAGCGATGCATGGCTTGGCCCGGGGGAGCAGCGAAAAAATACCATGGATTTTAATTGGGTCACGCCAAATTGACTTCCCTGTCCTATGATAATAATCATGAATCTTTGATGCGTCTGTTTCCTCACCACCGAAACAACATTTTTTTTTCATTCGTCGGGCGGGATCCTATCTAGGGCTAAAATGAATTCCATGGTGTGACGAAAAATGAATGGACGAATAATGGGATGGCGACGCCATTCGGAGTCGCCCTGGGTGTATTATTTCATCAACTGGAAAGCGGAACGGGGGAAGTCACATCTATCAAATGTTTCAATGTAGTCGCGATTATCAAGGTTATGAACTTGTGTAATAGTCGATGTTTAATAGATTGCAGAGTTGCTCCGGTCTAGCGATCATGGTGATTATCACGGTCGTCAGCAAGCTATCGGCTATGCATGGATCAGCTGTTCGATGGCACGTCCATTCATCTAATAAGAGAGGGGGAGAGGAGGGGGCGGGGTCAAACAAATGGAGTCATTAGAGGGAGATAGCCGCCCCTGCATGTGACTTCATTCTAGAAAATATGCTTAGGAGTGTTTTTTTACACTGCAGTTAATTTCTGGAGTATGTTTTAATGTGTTTATGCTCCATTTGATCAGCCTTGTGAATGCATTGTATTGATGTCATTATGCCGAAATACTTTTTGTTTTAAATAATACTGATTAAAGACGACAAATAAGAGAGTGGGTGAGTGAGAGAGAGAGAGAGAGAGAGAGATAGATGGAGAGAGAGACAGAGAGACAGAGAGACAGAGAGTGAGACAGAGATTCACAGAGAGATAGAACAGATACTATTAGATACGGGGAGAGAGGGAGAGAGAGAGGAAGGTAGAGAGAGAACAGATACTATGAGATACAGACACAGAGAGAGAGAGAGAGAGAGAAAGACTCTCGTCAGTCTGTACATAATTTTTATTCAAGATTTTGTGTAATCTGCCTGTCTCTCCTAAGTCTGATATCATCTCGTTTACCATTTCAAATAATCCATTCTTGGTGAAAATGCCTCCCATCGGTTGATTTTTAAAAGGTTTCCAGTATAATGATAAACACGCAGATAGGCTATTCGATATCACACTTGTATATTAGGTCGGAATTAAATACAGTGTGAGGCCAAAAAAAAGTTTACACCTGGAAAATTAGTAATTATTTTAAAAGTCAGCTATGAACGAAAGGTTATCATACATGGTTTGAAAGAGTGTTATATCCCGAATCATTTGGTATCATTTTTGTGTGGTATGTGCTCACGCTTGGATGAACATGAGACATTATTTGCGAGAGTACAAAAATCGACTTGCGCAAAAGTATCAAAGTGAGAGATTAATAGATGTATCAAATGAGATCATTGCATATGCTTTTAGCAGAATCAAATACACACGCGGGCACAAATGTTCTTTGATGTTTGATATTTGGTTTGTGTGGCATGATTAATTGTGTTATGGACGTTATTCGGATCTGCAAAGACCGAATTAATTCCCTAATCCCAATTGTTTTATTCAAACATCATATACGCATTACTGGCGAAAATCTTTTGTTGCACTTTCTTAAACAACATGTCTCCTGTTCACACAAGCGTAAACACATACCACAGTAACCCCATACAAATGATACCGAATGAATTGGGATAAAATACTCTTTCATAAGATGTTTAATAATTCACTGTTCATGGATGATTATTAAAATAATAAGCAATTCTCTAGGTATAATTTTTTTTGACTCATATTGTACAGGCTTTGCGCGGATTTCAGATCCATGTAGCTATGAATCGAGTCGGTTTTGATCTGTTGTGACGTTCGGTCTAGCATTGATTTCCCGCGGGTCTTGTGACCCATTGCAAACCTGACAAAATATATCGCTTGAAGACCATAAATGGAAATGTTTTCGCATTTTCATATGGTATTCTCAATTCTAATTGACATAGCAGCATACTCCGAGAAGCGATTGGCAACATTTTTTTCAACAAAAAAACAAAAATCAAAAAGATGGATGAAATGTAGGTTTAGGGTAGGCGAGTTTTCGTCTTTGTTAATGAAATGTATGGATTGATTTACATTTGAAGAAGAAAAAAATCCTTTTCAACATCTTATTTTTGTTTTGTTTTATACTTAGTTTTAAAATAATAAATACAATACACGATTGTAAATAGACGTTGCTTACTCAATGAAAGCGTGAAGGCCCGCGCCATCCATTCATGACGGGTATATTTAGCCGAGCCTTGGTAATAGGCAAATAGCTGAATTGATTAATTTTCGACTTTTCTTATAGACAAGTGTAACAAAATTCTCACTGAAGAAGGTAGAAAATAATACTCACCGCCTGTTATTCAAGAACTGCCATCTTGAACTCGTCACGAATAACTTTGACATTTTAGATATCAGTGAAAATTGTGAAATTTATTATGATAAAATGTATGCATTGGCATCATTTCCACCGTTTTGTTTTCNGGTGAAAATACAATTTTATATCAATGGAAACTGAATAAAAGCAAAAACGAATATAAAGGAATTTCAGTATTTCACAAAAGCAAATTAAAAACTTTTTTTCCTCACCCCTCTGTCATCAGTGATGGATCCGATAGGGTCACCTAGTAGTTGAGAAGATGAGCTGTGTTAAATTAATACAAAGTCATTGTGAATATGCGTACATAAGATGATGTCGTCAAGATAGTTTAACCATAGTTTTTAGGCCGACATTTTTCGATTTTCAAAGCATTCATATTTCCATTTTTGAGAGAGTTGCTACTCCTTCTGACAGACACTAAAAAAGTATATCATTGATAACATTATTTAAATCTATGGTTTTTAAGCTTTCCATTAATATTCAACCCATCTGTTTCATTTTTGTTCACTTCTGACATGGTCTTTAAAATGAAGACTCAAAGTCGGTCTAACTCACTGGTATGCCAGTAATAACGGTCGTCATGGTAATGCATTCCAGTGATGATGCGGCAGGGTGAGATGCTGGTCGGGTAGAGGCCGATAATGAGGGTAGAGGCCAATGATGAGGCGAGAGGATGAGGGTATCTTATTAATGTCTTATTCGTGTCTCCTCCGTTTAGCGTCACCCTAGTCTGCATGTTCAGACTCCAATTTGACGCTCTTTTATTGTCGGGCTTGAATGGTCATACTAAATGTCAAGTGTTAACATGATTGTGTAGGCTATAAAGGAAATATGTTGAATAAATGGACCATCGTGCACTTCGGCATTAGATGATACCACTCATGTTCACACTGAGTCACATTAATGCAACGTGTAAACATGACTAAAAGGGACGCAGTATGGAAAATTAGTAATATGGAAAGAAGTGAATGAAATGTTTGGACCAAAATCTCAATCCATATTTTTGTGTAGTCCCATATACACATTTCTCTGTGCAGTGCTTGTAACTTTAAAACAAATTGTACATTTTGTACCATTTTGATGATTCCAAACCTCACAGTTTATTCTAATACGTATGTTAGTGTTACCATGGATATCTCAAACACTTCACCGTATTGGATGGTGAAACTTGGTAACATGACAAATTATTGATTCCAAATGCTGGAATTGTTAAAAAGCTATATAGATAACATGTCGAAGGATTTGAGGCGTTTTTTTTTTTNGCACAAATGTTCTTTGATGTTTGATATTTGGTTTGTGTGGCATGATTAATTGTGTTATGGACGTTATTCGGATCTGCAAAGACCGAATTAATTCCCTAATCCCAATTGTTTTATTCAAACATCATATACGCATTACTGGCGAAAATCTTTTGTTGCACTTTCTTAAACAACATGTCTCCTGTTCACACAAGCGTAAACACATACCACAGTAACCCCAAACAAATGATACCGAATGAATTGGGATAAAATACTCTTTCATAAGATGTTTAATAATTAACTGTTCATGGATGATTATTAAAATAATAAGCAATTCTCTAGGTATAATTTTTTTTGACTCATATTGTACAGGCTTTGCGCGGATTTCAGATCCATGTAGCTATGAATCGAGTCGGTTTTGATCTGTTGTGACGTTCGGTCTAGCATTGATTTCCCGCGGGTCTTGTGACCCATTGCAAACCTGACAAAATATATCGCTTGAAGACCATAAATGGAAATGTTTTCGCATTATCATATGGTATTCTCAATTCTAATTGACATAGCAGCATACTCCGAGAAGCGATTGGCAACATTTTTTTCAACAAAAAAACAAAAATCAAAAAGATGGATGAAATGTAGGTTTAGGGTAGGCGAGTTTTCGTCTTTGTTAATGAAATGTATGGATTGATTTACATTTGAAGAAGAAAAAAATCCTTTTCAACATCTTATTTTTGTTTTGTTTTATACTTAGTTTTAAAATAATAAATACAATACACGATTGTAAATAGATGTTGCTTACCCAATGAAAGCGTGAAGGCCCGCGCCATCCATTCATGACGGGTATATTTAGCCTAGCCTTGATAATAGGCAAATAGCTGAATTGATTAATTTTCCACTTTTCTTATAGACAAGTGTAACAAACTTCTCACTGAAGAAGGTAGAACAATTCTCACCGCCTGTTATTCAAGAACTGCCATCTTGAACTCGTCACGAATAACTTTGACATTTTAGATATCAGTGAAAATTGTGAAATTTATTATGATAAAATGTATGCATTGGCATCATTTCCACCGTTTTGTTTTCCCTCGTCATTTTTCTCCATATTTTTTTGTTGTTGAAGTGAAACTACACTTTTAAGATAGTGTCTCAATAGACTACAAATGGCTCTTCATAATTTTGAAGTCCATCTTAGACGTTAAGTACGACTTAAGATCTTTGTGAAACACCCCCAGGAAAGAGACATCCATGAATTTGAACAAGTTAGTAAACCGGTCTATTTTCGGTGAACTCGAAATAGTGAGGCTTCATGACGGCATGTAGCTTTCACAACCCCATGTGATTAAATATTTATAAAATCCAGGATGAGCGGGCAACATTGCTGACATATTTTGAATACCGATGTGGAGAGACAGTAAGTGAGTGAGAGGAGAGAGAGAGAGAGAGAGAATGAGAGCAGGAGGGAGAGAGAGAAAGAGGGAGCGGTGGAATGCGACGAGAAAAATAATATTTCTTCTGAAGTCAAATTAAAGAAACACGTAGTGATAAAGCAATTTACACACACAAGTCATAGAAGGGGAAAGTGAGAGAGAGAGAGAGAGAGAGAGAAAGAGAGAGAGAGAGAGAGAGAGATGGAGAGAGAAATATGTACTCAGAAAGGAAAACCAATAGAGAAAAGATACAAGACAGGCCGGGAGTGCATGAGGCGAAGGATATAAATCAAGAGAATATATTGAGCAACCCATGAAGTGAAAGACAGAAAAAGAGAGGAAAAAGCGAGATATATAGAACGAAGAATGTACACAAAATGTCCTCTCATCTACTATTTAACAAAACATGGTGATACCAATACAAAATATTTATGGTACACGACTCAAAATGCAATAAAATGATCAAGTTTCTCATATGTGTATTCAAGACTTCTCTTCCTTTCAAGAAATTCATTCGTTTTGAATTACATACTGTGGAAGTGCCATACTCGAATACGCGGCTAAGATAAGAGGCAACGGTGAAAGGGAAATTAAAGCAGTGGATGGATGAGGGGTCATCCCCCTCGATTCTTCTGCGTGAGATAAACCTTTTTTAAGAAAAAAAAAAAAAAAAAAATTTAAAAAAAAAAAAAAAAAAAAAAAACAAAAAAAAATTAAAAAAAGAAAAAAAAAAGGTATTAAAATTGCACATGGACTTATAAGTTGATTATTCAGAAGTAGTCGCGATCGTGTTTTAGGAACCCTGCGCTGCGTAGTGTGCCCCGCATTTTAAGTATTTTGAGATCTTGTGAGAGTACAGTAATACCTCAGTAATACCATTACCACACTCTCAGGTAAAAAATGTAATACTCGCACCTGTCAAAATATGCTGCCGTTACATTTATCTGTATATCTTTGAGAGCAATATGTCAGTCACATTCCCGAACCGAACCGACTCCACCGCGAGTCCAAACCTACCGATTTGGGGGCATTCCTGATAATGTAATCGTTTTTTTTTTTCTCGGTCTGCGCGGGTGTCGGTCTGTTGTTGGTCTTTTGTCGGTCTTTTGTCGGTCTTTTGTCGGTCTTTTGTCGGTCTAGTGTCGGTTTCATTGGCGTGATAGAGGTATAAGTATGTTATTATTTTATTTTTTACCTCAGAGACTATAATGTTTAATATGTAATGTTCAGAATTAAAGAATCGCATCATGAAATGAAAAAAATAATGTGCAAGCTTCCAGTTCATTGAGCGAAACAATGTCGCTGTATTCATAAATAAATCCACGTCGCATAGCTGGCATATTAAGCATAGCTACACAACATCAATAAGCGGTTACCGTATTTCGCGCGTAAAAACACATGTTGTAGATGACAGTGACGTTATCTGGTAGGTGTTGTTAATGCGATGTATGTGACATGTAAGTTCTAAGGTGGACAAATTAATACAGCACATCTCCCTTCTGTCTCCGCCCAACGCCTCTCTAGCAGTCAATGGCCTAGCTTTGACTCTCCCGTTAAAGGAGCAATGGTATTGAGGGGGCGGGGTTTGTTTAAGTCTTACTCTGCAAAATACATGGCAAATTAACATCAACATCATCGATTAGAGAAAGAAGGCAAGAAGGGGCTCATTTCCGCTTCTCCCTTTTCTCCATTCGATTGTGGAGGGACACGGACCATTATAGGCAGCTCCTTCTCCTAAATTCGGTGTATCCAAATCATCACTGTTGATCGATAAGGAACGAAGCTTACAGAATTTCGCGCACAATGTATCGCCCAAAGCGGTACTGCAAGTCATGTATGATGTACTGTCTTTGCAGTCAAACGTGGAGGGGGGGGGGGGGCGGAAATGAATAGGAGTGGTAGGCTGGAAATGCCTTCGGGAAATTGAATACAGGAAGCTTTTAATGATTTTGAATGTTTTAACTAAAGAACGGCAAGGAGAAGTATTTCGATATGTCCAAATCTACCGTAGATAACTAACACAAAATCGAATGTACACGAGATCTTATGTTAGCAAAACATTATCTAAAACCATATTAAATTATTATTATCTTAAACGAACTTGCTGAGTTTGATCTTATAACTACAATGAACCATCGACAGACTTTAATTTGTACACATCATAAAGAAAATTATGATTAATTTCACCCTTTCAGCACATCAAAATCATCCTTTGTATATAACGAAAGAGTATTTGGAAAGCTACTTGTAAAGATTATTTGTAAAGCTAGTTCGTATACATAATCAAGTAGTGTGTAAAGGTATTGGGGGTTATGAGGATAGACCGAATTTAAAAAGAGGCAAATAAAGTCATGCGGGACATTGCTCTTGTTTCAAATCTACGTTAGACCATGCATGTACGCGGTAAGGCACCGTACAACGTCACGCATTGCCGAGTCTCCGTGTACTATACACTGCACGCTTATCCAAACAATGGTTCGCTACTGCGATCATGCACGCAAGCAGAACTACGTTGACATAACGCGGTAGTCATCATTGGCGGAGACATCTACAAATAGGCAATTGTTTGTTGATTGTGCTCTGCAGCTTTGGTCGAAGGGGGAGGGAGTAGGGGAAGCAGTGAAAGGGGGCTGGCTATGAGGCCGTTAAGGAACAACATTTTCTCATGATTTATGCCTTGTTAGAACGAATATTGACAATATGAATGGAAGAACTGGTTCTTGGTGAATGTGTTACTAGGTATGGGCTGAGACATCCACAAACAGGCGGTTGTCTGTTGATAGTTCTTTTCGGCTATGCCCGGAGGGGGAGAGGGGATGGAGCCTGATTATGATATCTTGAAAGAGCAAAGTTTCTTATGAGCTTAGCCTTGTCAAATCAAATATTGACATTTTGATGGGGAGAACTGCATGAATTCTTTGTGTTTTTGTTTATACATGGTCAGAGACAGCAGCTACAAAGTCGTTGATTTTGATCTGCTGTGGACATGATGGTTATGTTGCTGATGGTGGGGGGGGGGGGGGGGNNTTGTTAAGTGAGCCCTTAAAGAAGCTAAACTTCCTATGAGTTATGCTTCAATGAAATAACCGTTGATCGATAGAAATGGGATTTGATTATTATTTCTTCCTTTACATGACAGGAGATATATTTTTAAAAAGGCTATTTTTGCTGTTGATTATGCTTTGTTATCTGGGAGGGGGAAGGGCGAAGGGAATATGGAGGGCGATTGCCGTGAGGTCTTTAAGTTTTCAATGACCTGTCTCTTAATGAAATGAATATAAGCTTCTCATTGGTAGAATTGGGTCATCATTGTAATGTTTTTGTTTTGTTAGCGGTGTGTGTATGTGTGTGTGTGTGTGGGGGGGGGGGCGTCCTCTGGGGTTTGTTTAATGAAGTCGTAAACATGATAACAGAGCGATGTTCCTCTGAATCAAGCCTGAATGAAATGAATGTTGAGCCTTTGATCATTCGAAGTAGGTCAAGACGAATTTGTATTGTGAGTGCTGTGCTGCTTAAAGATATATGGAGCAGGGGCATAGTTAGGGGGTACAGTTGGGTATTTAATGGCGTCCTAGTTTAAAGCAAGGATTTTCCGTTGATTTACGCCTTTAAGATAAAAATGTTGAGCTTTTTATCCGTGGAATTGGGTCAATTAAGACTAATACAGAACGTGTGCTAGAATGGGAAGATGGTGGTCATTGGTTTGTTTTAATGGTTTATATTCGGGATTGACCGTTAACTAAATCATGCCATAATGAAATGATTGGTGAGTTTTCTATTAATATATCTCGGTCAGTAATATAACTTTTTGATGGCTGGAAATGGGTCAAGAGAATATCTACTGCGTCTTCTTATATACGATGATAAGTATTAATTGCATTTATATGGTTTAACGGCGTCATTAAATAATAATGATATTAAATGACATTAAATACAATTCAAAGAAGAGGAATTTTTCTTAATATAATATGCTTTAAAGAAATGATTGCTGTTGACTACATTAACTGGTTCACGATGTATAACGACATTAATATAGCGGGTGGAAACGAGTTACTCTAGTATAACGATGCCTTTAAAAGCCATATCCTTTAATGGATTGAAAATTGATTTTCTATTGACTGCATGATATCTCTATTTTGAATACATGTGCTCAGTTGAATACGGGTAACTAATATTAAATTGTTTCAAAGTTCTAGTAGGCAAAGCACTTTCAAGCAAGAAAAAACTGTCATTAGTTACTGATGAAAAGTTTTGTGGAATAACAGAATGGAAGACTTGTTTATGGTGAAGGACTGGACTGGGTCCCGTTTCACAAAGCCTTTTTTTCAATGAAAAATGACACAAATCAGTGACAAATCTGCTGTTAACCAATCAGAA
>BEXV01001491.1:5586-18420 GCA_003118195.1 Hemicentrotus pulcherrimus
CCCCCCCCCCCCCAGCGTACTCGCCTAAAAGAGTCCATTGTAAATTCGACAAAACATGAGCGTGATAGTGCTAATCTTGTGAAAAAGATAATGCTAGCGTTTATATAGCGCATTAATTCACTGTGATTTAAGATGCTATTACATGTATTACCATTGTAGATTTCAAGCTTGCGCGCAAGTGTATACCATCTTTCCTCCCCGGAAAGTATTCATGTCATGATTTGCACCACAGCCACCATGGAATGGCCGCGGTCACATTTAGAACTATTCTTGTCAACTTCAGATTCACTTCTACCACAGCTAGTAACCACTGATACCTATAACTATCAATGTGTGTATACACCATCATCATCAACAGTAATATCTTACCGAAAGGAATCTCGCCTCAACCCTCATTACCGTTACGAACCGCCTACATCACCACCAAGTTCACCAATCATACAAACAAAACCATCATCATCATCTTGGAAACCAACTTCCTGGTACAATGGCAGACGAATTAACACAATCAAATCATTTATGATGCATCTTTATCATCTTCATTATCCTATTCATCATGCTATTCATCATCATCATCATCATCATCATCATTATCATTATCATTATCATGACCATCATCATCTTGGCAACCAACTTTCTGGTACAATGACAGACGAATTAACACAATCAAAATCATTTATGATGCATCTTTATCATCTTCATTATCATATTCATCATCCTATTCATCATCATCATCATCATCATCATCATCATCATCATTATCATGACCATCATCATCTTGGCAACCAACTTCCTGGTACAATGACAGACGAATTAACAAAATCAAAATCATTTATGATGCATCGTTATCATCTTCGTTATCCTAATCATCATCATCATCATCATCATCATCATCATCATCATCATCATCAATACCATGACGTACAATGATCGCCACAATCACATCATTGTCATGATCACCACTATCATAATACTCCTCCTCTTCCTAGCTCCTCTTACTCTTTATCACCATCTGTTCTCATCATTATCCATATCATCTCCATCGCCATCACAATTCTCCTCCCGCTCTGTATCATCCTCGTCATTTTCGACCTTATCCTATTCCTCAAGAACTGTAATGTTGATACTCACTGCAGACATTAGGACTTTCGTCTGATCCGTCGATACAGTCAAACATGATGTCACATACGGTATCCTGTAGTACGCATTGCCTACCGTCTGCGCATGCAAAACGACCCTCAGCACAATTCAAACCTGTCAAGTAATTTAAAAACAACGTCATTCGACAGACACACAAATCTGCAGTATTTCCATAAATGAATACATCTAAATGTTTCATTTCTGACTTGTTGAATTAGTAAGCATAACAATCCTACTTGTTTTATCAACATTTTGATGTTGTTGAGTGAGGTTCCAACGCATGAATAATAACATATGATGACAGTAATGAGAAATATATTGACAATTACGATAATAACAATAGTAGTTATAATAATAATTATTATCTTAATAATATTTATGATAATAACAATAACAATAAACATGATGATAATACGATAAAATTGATAGTAATGATCATAATAATAACATTTATACAAATAATAAACATAACAATAACAACAATAATACTAATAATTATGATAATGATGATAATAATGAAAATGACAATAATAATATGACGCTTAATGTAAACATTGTTCCTAGTACTTATAAACCTTTAACAAAAATAAATGTACTTCATACAAAATCATCCCTTTACATACCCTCTCAAATAAGTTCAAGTTAAAGAGTATTTGTCTTTCTCCCAACATGAATGTAATATAATATAACAAATTGATAACATGTAGAGTATATACAAGGAACATTCATAAGGAACAAGTTCATATAATGCATTTACGTGAACAAAAGAAAGGCGAGGAGACCTTAAGAAAAGTTTAGCTTGTACAGGTCAGGTCCCTCAATAATATCCAATAATATGATGATGATGATGATAATAATAATAATAATAATAATGATAATAATAATAATGATAATAATAATAATGATAATATCCAATCATGTGGAAATTAATCCCACAAAAAGTGATTACTGTGGTCTTTTTTTTTTTCAGAACAAAAATACAACATAAAAATATACTAGGAGAATGAAATGTTTACCTGGTTGAGCAGTGATGACCCCTAGATCAGGACCAAGGTCAATAGGTTCATCCGAACTCAGAATGGATGGGTAAGGGGTCGTGAAGACAAATGTTGGTTCTGAAACAAAAATTACTTATTATTTATTTAATTCTTCGTTTATTTCACATATTTAACCAGAGTAGCCCATACAGTGCCAACAAATGTGAAATCAAAAATAAAATATGTACAATTAAAAAAACAATTGATATAGAAAACACAGTAACTGTAGGGTGTTTCACAGGGATCCACATAATACACAAAACAAATATTGACATAATTCATAAAATACTTTAAAGCATTTTTACAAAAACATAGGGGTGCGGAAATTAATGAAGAGAGTGGAGAGAGAGAGAGAGAGAGAGAGTGAGTATCGTAATAGAACTGTAAAAGGAGGGAGACAAACAAAAACGGAAAGGGGGGACAAAGACGGAGAGAGCGAGAGAGAGAGATATATTGAGATTGTGAGAGAAGGTAGAAGAGAGAAAGAAGAGAGACTGAGGGAGCGAGAGGGAGAGAGAGAGAGGAGAGAGAGATGGAGAGGAGGGGGCATGGATATACTGGTGTTCACAACAATACAAAATACCTACCGTCATCATCTGTAGCTGCTTTTAAATCCCAGAGCTCCATCGCTAAATCTTCGTCATCAGGGAAATCCGTCGGATACATTTTAGTTACTTCATCAGCCTCACCATCCATATCGCCCAATAGCCCGGTAAACCTGGTGTACAAAAGGTCAGTTTCTGTTTCAAGCTCAGTGATGACCTCCGTGACGATCATGGTACTGTCAGGTTGATTATCACTATTTTGAATTGTAGTCAAGTCTTCCGGAATGTCACCTTCGTTTTGTTGAAGTGATGAATTGGTAGATGTTGGTTGCATATTGTCTATCAAGGTAACTGCAGCTGTAGCTGAATTTGGCTCCAGCTCATCGATATTGACCTCATTGGTAATGATGTCATAGGCGACTTCTGTTACCATGGTCAGTTCAGTGATCACTTCATAATCAATGTCTCCTGGCACTACTGATGTACCTTCATTGACAGGCTTTGTGTCCACTACCAACTCTGTGATGAATTCAGAAACATCTTCTTCTACAATCTGAACATCCATCAAGTCTTTTACGAGATCGTCGCCTGCAATTCTGCTTGCAGTACTACCAGCATTGATTGGTGTACTTTCAGTGGAATCTATAGTCATATCGTCGTTCGAGGAGACTGTTTTGTTTGAATCACTCAAATTCATCAAATCATTAATTAATTCATCTACTTCATCCGGAACATCTGTGGGTAGAACATTGGTGATGTCATTAAGGTCGTTAAGCTCATCCCCCATGTTCACTTCATCAAATAGCTCGTCCCCAAGTTCTTTAAATTGATCAATAGCCTTAACAACACCCGTGTCGAACCCTTCTAATGATGAAGCCTTATTTGTCTCGCTCTCGTCTGTGAGGTCCATGAGATTGCTGATCAGATCATCAACGTCTGCTTCGGACTCGAGTTGGAGTTTTTCAAACGGAACCTGTTCAATAGCATCCTCCAACGCCGTAAGCTGATTGGCGAATTCATCTATAACAGGTAGGACAAACATGATATACTTTAATGCATGGGTTTTCATGTGTGAATGTTCAGTTAGTGATGAGTTCATTTCAATCGATTGATGAGTTATAAAATGACATTCTATTGCAATATCTTACCTTGGTTCTGCGGCAGAGGTGTGGTAAATGTTGGCACGGCAACCAACTGAAGGAGGCCAATCACAACGAGACCTTGCAAGATCGTCATTCTAAATGTTCTGAAGAAAGAAAAAAATAAGAGAAATGTCAATATGATTCATGACTCAATCGAAATTGATGGTAAAACCTGAGCAAAGCAATCAGAATGCCTGGGTCTTTCATCGTGAGCATGATATCTTGAGAACATGTCATAAGATAGTCGCTAACGTTCCATTAGGGTAACATCGGAAACAGGGTCGGCAGAGCGTTCTTCAAAGTGGAGATGCACCAGCAAAAGAAAAAGGGCACGTACAAAGGGTAAACTCAAAAAGCGAAGAATTACCATCTTTAGACTTTGTGAATATCCCTTCATAATCCAGATTATGTCCGTTTGTATATTCTTTTGGGGGTTCTTCATTCATCTATGTCCCCCCCCCCCTTACACCCGTTTTATTTCATTATTTAGGCCGTCTTATCGGCAAATATTGACCCCGAACTTCATACCAATTCAAAGTACTTAAATACTCCCTATCCTATTACGCTATTTAAACAAAAATTGATAAATTATTTAAGGTCAAAATCGCACAACATGAGGATAGTTTTTTGTCCAAAGTTCAATCCGATTCTTGAACATTAACATGCCTAACCCAAGCAACTTTTACTCCATTTGTAGTTAAAGATTACCTTGATTGGGCCAAACATTATCGGAGGTGGGCAGAAAACTGTTGGTTTGACACAAGTCATGGTATCTTCATGTTGGGTATTTTACCCAATATCCTTACGTTAACACTTATCAAAGCAGATACGTGTATGCGTGTTAAGCACGTTGATATCATAACCTTCCCAACACGTAGAAATTCATTCAAACAAGTTATTACCCTTCTAAATATCAGGAATCCTTTTACTTTCATCACATAAATTAAAACTTCTATAGATAGGTAGATAGATAGAAATAAACCAGGTGCTCTATGGTGTCTGTAGATTATGCCGTACGAAAAACAAGGCAACAAACGGATGTAACTATGGAACAGCTTCCCTTTTTGAAAAAGGATGATATTAAACAAAGATAGGAAGAATATATCCATGACCTATTTGATGATGATTGAGGTCCAGAACTTCCAATCACTGACAACGAGGGTCCAAATGTATATGAATCAAAAGTTTAAAAAGCTATGCATTCACTGGGAACTTCTTAATAATTATGAAGGGATAACACGGGAAGAACTTGTGGACAGGATTTGAGATTGAACATTTGACTAGTACTTGACACAATACAGGTCATATTCCTGAAGATCTGAAAAAGTCGATATTTGTGCCAATTCCAAAGAAGCTTAAGACAAGTGTCTGTGAGGAACAATTAGCCTTATGAGCCATGTAACCAAGGGTGCGTTTAATCTCAATTTTGAAGGCAGAATGGGCGATTTGAAACGCTCATCGTAAACGCCCATCGCACCTTTTTGTGAGTTTACGATCGCCGTTTTCGGTGATTCTACAAAAATGAGATTGGACGCAACCGTGTTTTGAACTAAACGCGTAACAGATGCCTCATTCTCAGTGGCCAGAGAAAGTTGAGCATAAACGTACCCTAAGTTGCTCTTAAAGATCATTCTCAACAGAATAAAAATTCAAATTGACAATGAAGCAGGTAAAAAAACCGTTTGGTTTTAGACCTCGAAGTGGTACTAGAGAAGCAATATTTTGTATGAGAATG
The DNA here is from genome assembly GCA_003118195.1 of Hemicentrotus pulcherrimus. Taxonomy (NCBI): domain Eukaryota; kingdom Metazoa; phylum Echinodermata; class Echinoidea; order Camarodonta; family Strongylocentrotidae; genus Hemicentrotus; species Hemicentrotus pulcherrimus. Next base: position 11,186 of record BEXV01001491.1, read on the forward strand.
ATGAAAGAAAGGTACATGTATACTGTACTAAATAAAGAAATATATATGTGCCCTATTGACTACTCAAAAGCATTTGACAAAAGTCACCACGACTAATTGATTGAAAGCTTTCAAATAATAATCTTGATGGCATGAACATACGTCTCATATTTAAACTTTACTGGGAGCAGAAGGAGCAGAGGCCATCTAAATGAACAATGAAATTACAGGTTACACACAAATCAAAAGAGGAGTACGTCAAGGATGCGTAAAGTCCCCATCTCTGTTCAACTTATGCACAGAGTGGGTATTTAAGGAAATTTCATATATGAAAGGTGTTAGTATTGGGGGTGTAAATATTAATAATTTACGTTATGCTGATGACACTGTTCTTTGCGCAGAGAATGAAGTAGGTTTACAACATGTATTGGATATTGTAAAAGTCAAAAGTGAAGAGTTTGGTCTAAGCATGAATGTCAAGAAAACTAAGCCAATGATTTTTAGTAGAACAGAGAATAAGCCTAGAATAAGTTTGATACTTGATTGACATATCATTGAGCAAGTCAGTAATTACATCTACTTAGCAAAAAATATCACAGATCATGCCAGATGCGAAGCAGAAATAAAAAGAAGAATAGACATTGGCCACAATACATTTCTGGCAATGAAAGGATTATTCACAAATAGAAAGGTAAAATTTGCGCTTAGGTTGAGACTAGTAAACTGTTATGTATAGTCTGTCCTATTGTATGAAGCAGAAATATGGACAGAAAGCAAGGTAATGGAAAATAGAATAACATCTTTTGAGATGTGGATTTACAGAAGAATGATGAAAATATCATGGAAACGAATGAAAACCAACAACATGTATTGGAAGGAAGAGTGGAAGGAAGTAGACCGAGAGGGAGACCCAGAATCAACTGGGAAGAGAATGTCAAGAACTGGAGTGGACTTAAACTGCAAGAGTGCACCAAAACTGCAAGAGTGCACCAGTAAGACAGAAGTGAAATAGAGAGATGTTGCAATCAACCTCCTAACCGGGAGACGATACTTAGATAGATAGATAGTTACCTTCATATTTTGTCAACCATAATGAATACATGCTTATTTTTCATTCAAGTACGATGTTAATAATATAAAAGCTTGTTTGTTCGTTGTGCTTTATCACTTTGTACTAATTTAGTACTAACTTTAAAATTTGAATTACTGCACGTTATTATATTTTGTTGCTAATGTAATGTGAATGACAACAAAAAAAATCCGTATTGTAATATTCGACTAGATACAAATTATGTTGTTTTATGTAACGCTGGATTAGGCTACATATGGCACTAACATAATTTCTAAGTGAATGCCTGAAATTTGTTGAATTAACTGACAGTTCATCTATGATGAGTATTAACTTTTTCAAGTATGCATTTCGTTTGGGGCGAGTAGAATTTTTGGTATACCTATAGGATCGTACCCTATTTTATGTTGAGCAATGTGTGAGAAGCTTGTATTAATCAATATTAAGACAACCAAACACACCCCTTGTATATATCTTTGTAGCACTCCATGAATACACATTCTTTTGGTGAAGTTAATCGATTTGAATATTGATTTTCCAGCATCTCGTTTTAGAAACAGCATAGACAAAGCTACAGACCGTTTTTTATTTTTTGATTTTATAGATATCCTTGCGTTTTTTTACGCCACATAGACTANCCCCTTTCTATCACTCCTCTATTTCCCTCCTCTTCTTTTTTTTTTTTTTATCTCTCTCTATACGATTTTGTAATGAAAATGATTTTTTTAAAAATTAAAAATTGTAGGCCTACCATATTTTTTGCTGTTGGTTACTAAAATTAATGAAACAAATGAAGTCCACATTATGGTACCAATTTCATATTGTTACTGTTTCATAACTTCCTCTATTAGTCATCTGATTGTCCTCAATAATGATAGTGAATGAATAACATGTACGTTGCAAGTTGCAACTTGTAGCATTCCATTGCCAAGTGCATTCTTGCTAAAAACAATAACAAGTGAGACTTCAGAGACACTGAATATAGTCTGCAAGCACAGACCCTAATTTGACACTTTACCCCCCCAAAAATCATTGTGCCTTGAGAGAAGCCTAGCCCAGCTACCAACTGGTTGTGTCAGGAGCAGCTACATGGCCTATGGTAGTCTTAATATTGCAGACTCTCTTTTACGACTGACCAGGGTTTGTGCCTGCAAACTACACTGAATTAGTCAGGTGTAGGGTCTGCAATGGACAGAGTATTTAATACCAGCTGGTCAGTAAAGGGGCAAACAAACCCATGTACGCTTATCTTCCTGGTGCTCAGCTTACTGAAAAAAAAAATTGCGTCCAATATTCGCGTCTGCTTGTCCCTTTTGGGATGACTTAGACGTATATATTTGACGTATACCTATGCAACAAAAAAGTGGATGTTCCAGCAAAGACGTGAAAATCCACTTTTTTAACGTATACCTATGCAAGGGTTTCATTGTCTTTTTATGTCCAAGACATGAAAATGGACGCAGATTTTTCTTGTCTGCGTGTCCTTCAGGGCCATTGAGTACAGAAAAACGAAAAAATTACCAAGCAAAGGTATACTTCAAAAAAGTAGATTTTCACGTCTTTGACTTGAACATCCACTTTTTTGTTGCATAAGTATACGTCAAAAAAGTGGATTTTCATGTCTTTGATGTGAAAATCCACTTTTTTGTTGCATCTATAGATATACGTCAAATTTTGCGTTTGCATGTCCCTTAGAAGCCACCATAGAAAATACTTATCTCTCTGCAACATTAAAGAAGAAACTTCATCATGTCTTATTTTGTAATGATGGCCTTGTGGTTNTGGTAGTCTTAATATTGCAGACTCTCTTTTACGACTGACCAGGGTTTGTGCCTGCAAACTACACTGAATTAGTCAGGTGTAGGGTCTGCAATGGACAGTATTCGATACCAGCTGGTAATCCCTTTATCAGTAAAGGGGCAAACAAACCCATGTACGCTTTTCTTCCTGGTGCTCAGCTTACTGACAAAAAAAAATTGCGTCCAATATTTGCGTCTGCGTGTCCCTTTTGGGATGACGTAGACGTATCTATTTGATGTATACCTATGCAACAAAAAAGTGGATGTTCCATCAAAGACGTGAAAATCCACTTTTTTGACGTATACCTATGCAAGGGTTTTATTGTCTTTTTACATGTATGTCCAAGACATGAAATTGGACGCAGATTTTTCTTGTCTGCGTGTCCTTCAGGGCCATTGAGTACAGAAAAACGAAAAAATTACCAAACAAAGGTATACGTCAAAAAAGTAGATTTTCACGTCTTTGACGTGAACATCCACTTTTTTGTTGCATATGTATATGTCAAAAAAGTGGATTTTCACGTCTTTGACGTGAACATTCACTTTTTTGTTGCATAAGTATATGTCAAAAAAGTGGATTTTCATGTCTTTGATATGAAAATCCACTTTTTTGTTGCATCTATAGGTATACGTCAAATTTTGCGTTTGTATGTCCCTAAGAAGCCACCATAGGAAATACCTATCTCTCTGCAACATTAAAAAAGAATCTTCATTATGTCTTAATTTGTATTGATGGCAAGCCTTCGATTAAGCAGGCGCAGGGCGCAAATTTGCGCTCATAAAACCACCAATTGCGCCCATAATCATCTAAAACTAGAAGGCAAGGCGCAATTGTTTGCCGTGAAAATGCGCCCATAAATTATTAAAACAGAAAGAATACACGAACGATTCGTAAAGGGCGCATTTTCACGGAAACACTTGCGCGGCAAACCGTTCGTGATTCAGAATCCCGAACAGTTTGCCGCGCACGAGCTCTTTAATAGCTACGTATTTAGCGCTTTAATAAGGCGCAAGTGTTTCCGTGAAAATGCCCCCATTGGTTATACTACATGCCAGCGCATGTGCGTCCGTATCGTACGTTCATATCAAGCGATCGCTAGTAAATGGTGCATGGTGTGCATGTAGCGCACNGGAGGGGGGAGGGGATTTTCATATTTTGCCAGCATAACTCGCCATTATTATCACGACAAAGTACAAATTAAGGTACGAAAGGAGTTGACACTAGGAAGTAGAAGAGAAACGATGCACTAAATTATATTTCAACATTCACTGAACAAATATTCTTCGAAAGGCTGGGCAAGTAACTTCTGTATTATTTTATTAAAGTGGAAAAAATGAATTATTATATATTACACTCTACTCTCCTTGAATGGATCTAAGGAAATTACGCAGTTACATGTTTTGTGTCATGGATTATCACATGCATTCTTCATCATTTATTTAAATCTCTTTTTGAAAAGTATTTTGAAATGGGAGGAAAAAGAGCTAACAAAACTGAAACTACAACATTGGAATTGCTTCATTTTTGCTTGAAAAATTTATTTAAAAAAAAAACATCGCGTCGCTCCTCTGTGTTAGGCAAAATGCTTATTCAGATGTTCATTAAAAAGAAAAAAAAAAGATATTGTTATTGAGATCTAAACAAGAGTGAAGCATTAACATGATTAAATTGAGATATTTTTTTTACACGATACTACGAATTGAAAAAAAAACAACAAAAAAACAAAAGATACAAAAGGGCATAACTGACGCTGATGATACTGTAAAATAATGAATGCATGAATTAATCGAAAAAAGAAAACATCTTTTCATAGAAAATACTATACGTTTAAACCGGGCGTTGAAACTTTGAAAACATATCAAGTTATCGTTCGTACTAATGGTATAGTGAAGGTCATTCAACATGTAAAAAAAAATGATAACATATTTGTCTTGATTTCATTACCTTTATCTTTATCTATCTTACCTTGTTATTGCTCATCTATAGGTAGGACTATTATTCCAAAGTATTCAATCGATGGTCATTAACAGTCTTGCATCGGACCTCAACTTGGAATTCTAATACTGATATGAATATTAAAACCAAAACGTCTTTCAGTTGGAGGAAGGGGGTCTCACTGCACCCCTCTACCAGAACACCGACTAACAAAATGGAGGGCTCAATCCAAAATGGACAATGGGGATGACGTTCATGTTACGTCACCGATGGAGGTGTAGCATGTGGTGCGGTGACCTTCTTGAAGTGTTTACAATTTGTAGAAGAATAAAATACAGGAAAAAGAATATGGCCCTATTTCAATACAAGATCACTGAGGCCAAATTGCAAAAGTTTAAAAGTGTTTGTGGAAAATGATCGTCAGATTCTGATTTTGGGTAACCAAATAGAGAGGTGGGCATTGTACTCCTTAGTTCTCTGGTAGATGAAGGGCCTGACAAGATGTTGATCGTAAATGCCGAAGACTAAACTTTAAACCAAAAAAAAAAAAATCGATATACATATTGATTAATTTAGTGCCGTCGGGAAAGAAAGAATAGTTTAAATGAATAAATGGTGTAGACGGTCGATGGGGTTGTTTAAGTGCTGTTAACATTTCTGTTGTGTATTTATCAGCATATAGAGTGTTGACATATTGGTTAAAAATATTTATGAAAAATGTTACACTACCAAACGCAGGAAACCCAGAACCCTTAAAACCCGTTTGGGACAGGCAAGCATGCCATCCCACCTAATCATGCCTGCATGGGGCTGTGTTTTTGGGAGGATGAAATGAGAGACATAGAAGGCAACTAAATAAGGCCAGGGACGGTTAGGGATTAAGGATAGGCCTATATCTACTATTTAGGATGTTTTAGCGTTAATTTCAAGAGCATTTTTATTAATAAAGAGGCAAATTATAGCCTGCTTGAATTATCAAAGTATCAGCCTATATACTAAGAAATAAGAGTGCAATTGGGGTGCAGCTTTGCATCCACCTACACGTATTTAGCAGAGGGGGCTGCTATAGTGCAATGTAGCAGAATTGTGCCCTTATAAATAAAGCTTCTTCCCTATTATAAACGTAATTGGTGCTGTGTGAGGGAGTGCAGTGACTAAACGAGATAGAATGTATATTTTTTAAATCATTGAAATACTACAATTTAAGAACAATGTCACATTAAGGAAAATCACAGATTCCGTAATTATGCTGCATTATTGTAGAGCGCTTAGAGATATTTGTTAAAATAAATGTTAGGCGCTTTATAAGCAAATATAAATATTACGTAAACATCGTTAATCTCATAAGATGAACGCATACCTCAAGTTGGGAGCAGGGAGCGATCGGGTGAGAAATTTATGTATAGAAGTGTTTCAATTTGCTTTGACACACTACAGATTAATTAGAGCCTTCTTCTTATCACTCGCACAAATTGATAGCACGATTAATTTAGTTACGAAATTTATAGCTTTAACACTAAAAGGATTTTTTAAAAAAAGACTTGAGAGGGCATGAGGTAGACATTGAATAGATTTGTGATCAAGTATTGAGTTATTTTGAACCTATACATATTGGAGGAGCTTGAGTAACTTCGAATGGGGGGGGGGTGGTACGTGGCACATTAATTACAAAATTGTTCACCTATGATCCGTGGAGGCTACTCCATATTCATTTCGATCTACGATTATCTAGACAAAAGAAAATAAAACCATAAAATCCATAAAACATGTACATTTTTAGTTTTAAAACAACATATCCCAGAGAGGTAAAACAAATTAGGGGTGCATTGTGGGAGCATACATATCCTGAAACCTACTATGGACCTCCTTAAATGACATTTTGGTACAGTAGGTAATGAGCCTCCTTGAAAATAAAAAAGTAAACTGATTTGTTTATATTTTGTTCTATTTTATTTCTAATGTTTTTCTCAACATCATAGAAAGTATTGTATAAACAAGGTACAGAATGTCATTACCAGAACTCGAGCTTATCTTTAAAGATAAGCTCGTGTTCCGGCAATGACAGAAAATACATTCTCACAGAATACAAAAAAAACTTACACTGAATGTTTAAGATTACAGATAAATAATATGTGCCAAGTGATTTTGGTAGAAAATGTATAGGGGCTGAGTAATAAGTACACGAGCATTTGTCTACATCAATAACCCACTTCTTGTGATGGCCAAGATTAAATTGATTGAATCTTTGCGCAGCATAAAACGTTTGACCATTCGGTACAATTCTCTGAAAATCAAGACTATTACTTTGGGGCTGTATAGCCCTAAAGTCGATTTGACAACTAATAGTCATTATTCTCCCACTTGAAGACATTTTCAAGCCCCACCTTTTTTAGGGAGGTTCTAAATTAGTATTATCTTTCAAATGCAGTTGGAATTCAACATTTTCATTTTT